>VWZW01002569.1:564497-666444 GCA_013397115.1 Edolisoma coerulescens
ATACTATCTACTTAAGAGCCCTACTCTTAAATACATCTCTTAAGTATAGTATTGCCTGTATTATAATTTTTTAAATTGCCACCCTTTCAGGAAGTGCTGTGTTCTGAAGGCTGCATTTCGGTTCCTGCAGGGTAAAACCAAAATAATGTTTAAAAAATGCAAAGCTAAACACATCTTCCTGATAATCTAGATAATTTTTGCCAAGTGGAGAGGATATCCCTTTTAATTTGTCTGTTCCCAGGGAAAAACCCAAAAGGAGGCAAATGTGACAGCTGTGAATTTCTGTCTATGCCTCCTGTCTAACGAAACCTAGATCAGGACTCCACATTTGTCCCAAGAAAGAGTAAAACCTTCTACATTGGTGGGGCTAAATTTGTGTTAGCATGTTCATAGGAGTGGGAAATAGGACTGCTTACAAAGTCTAAGGTTAAAACTGATCAATCGTTAATGGTAGCAACAGGTACACCAGCTGCCCACAGACTACTCATGAATATATCAGTATATGGTTAATTGTAAAACAGTTCAACCAGAAGAGTTCTTAACTTTCCACTGATGCATCAAGTACCTGTCTACTGAAGGATCAGTAAATAAGGTAAATTATTTGAATAGTCATAAGTTTACATTCAAAGAGTATATTCTATCACTTGGCATAAGCTAATTAATATTCTGACCCATGCTTTTGTCATTAATAATTATTAGATGACAAAGTAAACCACGTACAAGTAGATATAGCTGTAGCAGAATTAGGGAGGGTATGGAAAACATTTGTAATTGCCAAAGTTGCCAGTGGGACTAGACTAAGACTTGTAGGTAAAAGTTTGATTTTTAACAAAAAACCACAACAAATAAAACTAAAACCCACATTCATTGAATGTGTGTGAAAACACATTCAATGAAGAGATAGAGGGAAACCCCAAAAATAACTAATAGAAAAAAGAACTAGCTCAGTATTTGGGGAAGGGGTTCTGCATTAGTTATTGAAGGTTGCCATACTTTTCGTCTTTTTCAGTGATAGGTTTTGACCATATTTCCAATGTTATGTTTCCTTGTTATCTTTTTCCTACAATGAATTTTCATTCTTATCTCTTGCTCTTAAGTTATAATAAAATTGGTAAAAAAACGGATTCTTTTTCAGCAGAAATACTTGACTATCCCAATTCAGCCTAGAAAAGGTTCACATGGTCCTTACATTCACCAAGCAATCAAACATAAAGAAAATTATTAAATGTTGAATCAGATACTGAGTAATGTACTCTTTCAAAGGCATTACAAAAACCTAAGTGGGAAATTGTGTGTGATTGAAGTTTCTGAGCTAACACCAACCTCAGCTTGTTCGTGTGGTTCAACACTGTGCCCCCTAGACAGGGCTTTTTCAAATCTTACAAGCAGTAAAACCTCATTAGCACAGCTCACAGGCTTAGCCATAATATATCTTTAGTAGTTCTGCAGATTGTTTTATTGGGCTCATCATGTGAAACAGATGTACCCTAAAAGGTGCAAAGAATGCGAACAGTAAATGATAAAAAGGGGAATCATTCATATTTAATACCTGGAGAGAAATTTCTCGTTAGGTAATTTAAAAAAGCTAATTATTTATGCATGATTTTCCAGGAAAAGTTTTCCATTAAAACATTTGAAGGAAACTTAACAATACATTTTGCCATTTTGGGGATTATCCATAAGTATTTTCAATTCATCTTCATACATTATATAAAAGGACTGGAAAAAGTTGCAGTGCTTAAGAGAAGATTCTGGTATTACAACGGAAAAGAGAAAAAAACCACATAGAAATTGTTCCTATTAACAGTGTTTTGGGTACTAAGTTCATTAGCTGTGGTAGTGCAAAATGAAATCATGAACCTATAAATACAGTAAAAACATCAATTTGTATGTGAGGAGCTTGGATAATTCTATTAATATGCTGTGTAAAACTCTACAAACATGTAGCAGAAATTAATAATTTGGAGTGTGCCTTTAAATAACAACCGGGAAAAAGGACTTATCTACTGTTTAATGAAAGAGTTCTGTGGGTGAGATAGGGTAAAAGTGAATTGCTAAGGTGGACTAGTGGATGGAAAGGCACAATATACAATGATAGTGACCAGGGAGGGGAGGGGAGGGAAGTGGCAACTGAGCTCAGCTTGGAAGCTGAGGAACGAAGAAAAAGCCATTTTGCTCCTATCTTCAACATTAAGACAAACCCACAAAATTTGAAGACAGTGACAGAAGAACTCGTTTTTAATTTTTGAGGATAGTGACAAAGGAATTAGTTTTTAAGTGCTCTCATTTAAATGTAATACATATTTGTTTAGCTGTCAAAGGCTCTGAAATGACACTGCCTCTAAAATAGGGGGAGCTGAACAAAACCATTTTTGTGAGGATAAGTTGGCAATACACGTTCCCATGTTAATGCTTCTGCAGACCAACTACAAATGTACGAAATACACCTTTTCAGTGACAAGATCATGTCACTGTTTGAATTGCATAAACCTTTCTATTATTTTTATCTAGAAGAACTAGAAAATTTCTGCATGCCAGATGATACAAGAGAAAAGGATTCTCCGCTCTACAGTATTCTCTGGCAGTAGAGAATAATTATTTGCTGCCTTATGAGAAAAGGGAGTTCAGCACATTGCAGAACAACAAAAGTTATTATTCAGCACATTTTAACAAAATCATTACCTTCAAGTTAACCATTATATAAGATGAGGCAAAAAAACAAGTAAATTACTTTTGCTTGGATCCGTGGCTTTGAAGTTGCTTATTTTGTGCAATAACAACACCTAGAGAGGATTTTTTAGTAATCGCTGGATTAAAGACAAGCTGGGACTGGAAACCTCTATTCCAACATTTCTATGTGCCCTGCTTTGTAAGATGCAATCTGTGAAATTGCATTTTTAACTTCACAATAGCCCAGAGGACTGGTCACCAGACTTATTTGTTTTCTCTGATAAAATGTGGCTATGAACTCTCCAATATGAGAAAAAGATAGAAGCCAGATCTCTTATTTCTTTGACAAATGTCTCGAGAGTTTTATCAGAGCCTGATAGTTTCATCTCTCATTTCTACTTTATGTTCAAAGATTAAATCCTATCCCTGTCTTTTAAACACTATTAGAGCCAAACCATAGAAAAGGATCCCAGGAGCATTTCCCTCCTAACAGCATTAGCTCAGGTAACTACAAGCATGATGAGGACATGAGTTCAGTGGCATTCCTCTTGTTAATGTTTTCAGCTGACTAACTTCCTGAATCCGTCCGCTCAGTACAAGAATTCTAGTAGATTAACCTTATCATAGAATCAGAGTATGGTTGGAAGGGACATTAAAGTTCATCTAGTTCCATCCCCTCTGCCATGGGCAGGGACACCTTCCTCTAGACCAGGTTGCTCAGAGGTCCATCCAGTCTGGCCTTGAACACTTCCAGGGATGGGAGGTCACAACTTCTTGGACAGCCTGTTTCAGTGCCTCATCACCCTCACAGTGAAGAACAACTTCTTAGTATCTAATCTAAACCTACTCTCTCTCAGTTTGAAATCATTCCCCCTTGACCTGTCACTATGTGTTCTTGTAAAAAGTCCATCTCTGTCTTCCTTGTGGGCTCTCTTCAGTTACTGGAAGGCCACAATTAGGTCACCCCAAAGACTTCTCTTTTCCAGGCTGAACAAACCCAATTGTCTCAGCCTTTCCTCATAGGAGAGGTGTTCCATCGCTCTAATCATCTTGGTGGCCTCCTCTGGACTCACTTCAGCAGGCTGATGTCCTTCCTGCGCAGGGAACCCTAAAACTTTTTATCAACACAGCCTTAACTTCTCCTAACCTCCTTTGGCAACTGTAGTGAGGGAAGGTGGTGATCAGGTTGGAATGATTCCTCCATTCCTCAGGTACTACATATTTTAATACACCAATACTCCCGATCTGCCATAAAGCAGCTTTTTTTTTCACCCTTTTCATCTTATATCCGTTCTACTTTGCAACAGTTCTTACTGGCCATTATGCATCTATATTTACAAGTTATTCTCTTAACTAGAACTGTAGAGATAACTCTATTCTACTTTCTTATACTCTTAAAGTTACAATTTTGCAAAATTTAAGCACAGCAAGCTCAAAATTTGGGTTTTTTTTCCTTTCCTTTATTTTTTTTCCCCTAGCAGTCTTATGTCAGCAGAAGAGCTTGTTTAACACTAGAAACATGATTTCCACATGCAATAATTGTGTGGGTCAGTCTCTTAGCATAACTTATTTAACAAGTCATTATTCGATCCTGACTCTAAATGACAATCTATTCCCTCTAAGTATTTGCCTAATGATTTCAGTTAAAGATTATTAGCCCTCTTTTCCCTAAAGCATTCAGTTGGAGTACTCAAGGGCCATGGTATTGATATTCTATCGTTGTGAAAGGCAGAGACAAGCAATTATCCACCTCCAAAAATTTAATGATACCCAGCTGGATTTGAAACGACAGCATGATTTGCCCATTATATTAGAGGTCTACGTGCTGTAGATTCCATGCTTTAGAAAACAATGTTTTAGTTTTGTTGTTCAAATCACTTTATTATTATCATTAATAATATTTTAAATATATTTTTTTATTGCTTGCCCCAAAAAATCTTTGCCACTTTCTTAGTATACCTCCGTAATCTATAGAGTACTGTGCTACTTTAAAATCTTGTGCTACTCACTCACCTAGTTCTAGTGCCCTCAGAGATTTAGAATGTACTTGATTATTTAAACCATTAGCAATTTTTCAGCACTGCTTAGGGATGGTTTTATTTTAAACTGACAAATTGTTTATCAGTTGGCATCAGTGCTAAAAACAAAACCAAAATGCTTTCATTTCTTCTCATAAAATAAATAAATGAATGTGGAATCCAGAAGTTAACAGCAATTAAGTTGAACTTTGTTTAGATGAATGTTTCCTGATTGCAGCAAAGAGGTGATACCAACATTAGGAATTTTATGAAGGATAGAAAGTCACTTTGTTTTTTGTTATGGAAAGTACACACATGTAGACAATTTAAAAGGCATTCATTTTGAGGGGGACCTATGGTTTCAAGGCTGCCATTTCTTTTTTGAATAATAAGTCTACTTTTTGTAAAAGGAGTGGATTTTAAGTATGTTTGTTTAACCCCATCGATAAAAAAAAAATGCAGCTATGAGTGAGAAGATAATGAGTGAAAAAGGGCAAGGATGGATGGCACCTGGGACTATCAGCCTTGGTATCTACTCGCACACCATACAGTTATATCCCTCAAGCATACCTGTGGACATTTGGTCACTTGGAGTTGAAGGCAAAGCACTGAGGGTTATTTTGGCTGTCAGCTTTAAGTAACAACAAACCCCCTGCTCCCTTTCTGTTTAGCATATGCTTCACAAACAAGGAGGATCACACTGCTACAAAATGCTAGGCTGTAGTGATGGGCGTAATGACCTTTATAGTGTGTCACATCCTGCAAAAAGGTATCTGTAGTGATAGATTAAATTTTATTTTCCTTTCTGACCGTGCCACTCTACAGGAGCCCTTTTTTTACAATTACTGAGATTGCCTGGGAAATTGGATTCCTATTTACAAGCAGCCTTTTGAATTTTTTTTTAATTATCAGCAATACATTGGAGTTTATACCTCATGTGCTGCACTGTAGGTTCCTGGAAGCATCAAGTATTTTGCTTGTTGTGTAACTATTGGCATCTGTTATGCAAGATATGCTTTTGGACTCTGGACTATTACATGCACCAGTATTATATAAAAGAACAGGCTTTTCCCCATGCATTTACCACTAGTTTTACGCAGTACAGTATGTTTTCTAGGGACTCTACTTTTCCAGAAAGGCTTTAGACAGAACGTCCTGTTAAACACAGAAATCTCAATTTATGAGGAAAATATTTCAAAGTATTCAAATCCCTCTTGGAGTGCATAAAATTCTAGGTTTCATATTACAGAAGACAGTCTATCCTTATCTTACATGTTAATACATATCTTTTGATATTTCCAGAGTTTCCCAACCTGAGGAAAGCCTTTACCCAGCTTATAATACCCTCTGGAATAAAAAAAAAAATCTTGGACAGGGTACACAACCTGTTTAAATATTTCAGAGATTCAATAAGAACACGAATTAAAGGGAACATAGGGTTCCTCTAGTAGTATAAGAGAATTGTGGGGTTTGATAGCTCTTAAAGTATCTTCACAGATCTTTTGCTACCAGTTCCTTTTCCTGCTTGCTGTCAGGGCATAGTTCTGAGCAACCTGACCTGTCATTATCCCTACTTGGAGCAGGGGGTGGACCAGAATTCAGAAAACACCTCAGTCCCTACTGCCACAGCAGATAAAATTGCTGGCAGATTTTCTAGGACATTTGCTTGGTGCTTTAAAAATTTCAAGCTGCTCATCCATAATGCTGTCAGTATAAACAGTGAATTCTTAACGGTATAACATTTTAGCTGTACTGAATGTATTTCCTTTCAATATACCAGCAGTTCTTGGAAAAGGCTTAGAAAAATGGTTAGAGATCAGCCAGCCCCACTTCCCCTGATAGCACTGCACCCTAAAGAGAGGTTCTGTGCATTTGGCTGCCTTCTGCCCCCCTCATGGCAAGATGTAATTCCTCAAGCAATTCCTCACCTCCTATACATTAATGTATAATATCATTATAAATAGGCACTGTTGAGTCGAATATGGGAGATCCAGCTTTGCTGTAGTGCAATATATTTGACTGAACTTGCTTTCATATTTCCCACTTTTTTACCAGGTCAAACATGCTTTCTGCATAGCCTATTGATAAAAACCTTATTTCAACAAGAAATTCTTTCTCAGCAACAAAAAATCTCATCTACAATGTGCCCCTATGAAAAGTTTCTTTTCCGAGTAGATGATATTTCTCTTTCTCCTGATCTTCTAACTTTTTCCCCATGATGAGGCATTTGATTTTGTTACGACAAACTGATACTACCTATAAGAAAAGAAAATAAGCATATTTCATAGGACTTACTCTTTTATTCTCTGTGAGATACCAAAACTAATTGAAGCAATTGTGGTAATATTTCTTCTGGTTTCTTCAGAGCTTGCTGTGATGCATTTCATCCAAACCTATGCTCATATTCCAATTATTCAGCTTTGCTTTCACATTTCTGCTTCAAATGTCACTTTTTTTTTTCTTTAACTATTAGATTACATACCACTAAATTGAGAAATAGCCTTAATCAGGACATTTCCCAAGGAATGGAATTAAACCTAATGATACTTATCAGTAAGAACTGCAGCTTAATTGGGATGGTAATTTGCTTAACTGGGATGCCTGTAGGTTATTTACTGTAATCAGATAAGGACATCTGATCTGTATTTTCCCAAGAAGGTTATCAAAAGTGTTAATTCTAGAAAGATGTTGTAATTATATCTATGTAATATTTCAAGTGTGATACTCTCATTTGAGTTGTTCAGCTGTTTGCAGCTGCATTGTACCTTTATTCACCATTTGGCTGTGGTACAGGTATCCTCCTTTCATGCACAGGAGCCAAGGAAGTGACATCCTAAGTGTTCCCTAACCCTGAGGGCAGAACACAGCAGCTCATGTTATGAGTGAACTGGGAACTCATTCATTTATCACAGCAAGATCCCATAACCAGGACTGGATTCATGAAACAGTTAAATAATGGCTAATAACAACTACAGAGTAGCTAATGCCAGCAAAAAATTGTTCTTATAAAGTCCTTGAGGATGTACATATACAACAAGGGCTTGAGCCACAGTGATTTTATAACTGCAAATGTCCTCTCTGAACTATTTAGGAGGCTACACTCCCTGGGATGGAGATATTAAAAGACTGTTCAGGAAAGTGTTTCAATATGCTACTTTATTTCCCTATGTTTTATCTCACTCTACAAAATGATGTCTCACTATACAAATGTTGTCAAATACAACAAAAGTTGAAGTGCTGACAGAAGACACAATAGAATTTTCAGCTCCTAAATGAGACAATAGTTTTGAGATGGATAGGGCAACAGAAAGATTCTTCAGACTCAAAATAGCATTTTTCTAATTATACTCCATCACAGCATTATGCAGATGAAAGTATTCAGCCTCTCAGTACTAGACATAATGGAACCAATCATGCAAAGCATCACTTTCAAGATAGAGGTTGTTACAATTAGGACTAAAACTGAGAAAAAAACACCCCCTTTTTATTTTCTTTTTCTTTTTCATTATCAACAATTTTACTTCAAGTTGGGTGCAGCAGAGCTTTAAAAGTTATAGCTAATAGACAATCCATTTTTGACTGTTCTCTTCCTGAAATTCACTGTTACTCTTTTCACTCAGTTGAGTCTCATGCTTTGCTTGAAGGTCAGGAGTTTACTCCATCTAAGCCATCAAATATCTTAGAAAGCAATTACTCTTTCTTTTGTTTTCATTCTCCTATGGGCATTTCTGCTTTCTGCTTCATTGTACAGGACTGTGCTGAGCCCAAGAATCATTTGGAGACCTTGTCTGAAATTTTGGTTTAAAAAATGAAAATAATAAAACCTGGATATTTCCACAAAGCTACATTTCTTGCTCTTCATTTTCTTTTGCAGCTACTAATGTAGAAAGGAACCTTTGCAAATTCATTAATTCCCAAAAATCTGCATGATCACTACAGTTTCTTGGATAAGGGAAAAATAATATTAACTTATAAGAGTTGTCTGATAGCTATTTTTCAGCTTCTCAGGTTGTTTTCACTCAGCAATCTCATCCCAACAATAACTTTCAGAGTTCATGTGTTCATCACAGGACCTCACTAATAGACAAGAAACAGGCAAGAGGATGCATAAATATGCAGTGAACTTCAAAGAAGAATTTATATACCCAGTCATATAGATATTTTTTCTGGTCCTACTGCTGCTGACGTCATTGGACGTAATATTCTCCACCTGACTCATTTTCCCAAAAAAACCAAAGTATTTCTGTTTAACAGTTCCATTTTATCAATACATTTCTAGGACATCAATAGATTTCTAGGACAGTTGAATAAAAAACAACTTAAAGCTATTTTGGCATGCTTTGAGAGGTTGATCAAGCTTTTGAAACGGCTCTGTATAGCAGGGGTCATACGAGCTGTTTTAGCAGCCTCCAGAGATGCTCTACTATGTGCAGCAACACTGTACAGCTTCTACAGAATATTCCTAGGCATCAATCTCTTGACAGATATTTGTAAAAACCCAAAGCTTTTCAAGGCAGCATGCAGTCTATTCCCTGACCCAGATCCATTAGTGTGTGTTAGACTGGTGATGATGACAAAGGCTGTAAAGCTCCAGCAGCTCTTTTCCAGGAGTTTAGTGCTGCTGACACTATTGGAGCTGACTTGAATTCCATGTTCCTATGTCAGAGCTCTGCTCTTGCTATTTGCAAAGGCTCCCTGATCTTACTGTAAGATATATGTTTCCAGTTAAAAACATGAGTAGTCTCTAAAATCTAAAGTGGAAATATGGACATACAGTCAGCGGTATAGGTGCATGGAAATACCAGTGAGTTCTTTTGAACCTAACTAAGCTTGGTTGGGAGCTAACTAACTAACGTGGTTGGAACCTAACTAAGGTACACAGAGGTTGGATACTTCTTGCTCTGTACTGTAATCAGCCATCCTTCTTAACTAGTAGGAACATGCAATTCACAGTAATTATATTTAGGATTTTTTCAGAGTGTCCCTCCACTGTGTAATCTAGATGAAGAGACAAATACTATTTCTCAATCCAAAATCTCTTGATCTCTTTCTTCCCGGAAGCATGAGATTATGATGATGAATGAAATTGTCTTCATTTTCATTTTTTCTACACAATATCCCATCAGCATTATCTGATATTCATAATTTAACAGCATTTTACATGTAAGAAAGTATATCAAGACCTCACTATTCTTTTCTCCAAAAATATGAGTTAAAATAGCTTTGTGGCTTTTCTTTATGTGAAAGAAAAAACATTTTTTTTTCCTATTATGAGTTTAGCTGCTACATATAGCTACTTAAATGAGAGGTATTTCTACAGCATACTTTAAAAGATTTTTTCAGCTATAAAGATTTTATTTACGGACGGCTTTGCACTTAAGTGATCTTGAATTTACACCTAACTAAAAGCAGTCTCCAAGACTAAATTCTTCAGGCCATTAAATCCTTGCACATTTAAAGTAGTAGGATGCATAATCTTCCTGCAACTTTGATGCAGAACTACATTACTAGCTAGTGAAACAATAAAGACATCATATTTAATTCCAAAATAGGAATGTCTTTCATTTTCAATACTGAACTGCAGGATTTATTATTACAGCTGAATAAATTTCTAGCCATTGAAAAACAGTGTAAAAATGTGATACTTCAGGACATTTAAAACAAATCCTAATTTTGTGCCAAATTTGCAAATAAATTTGGCTTAAAAAAATCAATTCTTTCTTCGCAAACATTTTAGTTGGAAATAAAGTTTAAATTAATTAAAAAAGAAAAACACTTAGAAAATTCCAAAAGGAAAAATCAAATGGTTTAGAGTGAATGCCATTTTGACACCGCAACTTAACCCTAAGGTGTTTGAGCGACAAATTCTTTAGTATTTTAAAAAACTTTTAGTCCCAAATTTCTCTTATCATTTAGCTTTATCAGAGATATTTTATTTTTTGCTTTTAATTTTGAACAAGCCAAAATAAAACGGAAGACAATAATGGTGTCACAGAGATTTTTTGTCCATCATAAAATATGTGGAACAGGTTGGGGGTTTTAGTCTCTTTTAACAATTAAGTTACAAAATCCCAGGAATAATGAGTGCATGCAACTATATTCATGCAGTCCTGTAGGGAAAATCTAGAGGGAAAATCACAGGGAAGTAAAGTTTAACTATGGTAAGTGCAGAGTCTCCCACTTTTGGCATACTTTGTTCTGTGTGCTTACTGAAAGTCATGTCTTTCACATAGGGATTGCTCAATGGGTCTTAAGTAATTTACAGTGACCCTTAAACCAATTTGTTTACTTTCTAAACTAAGCAAACCCTCAATTTCAGTTTTCCTTAATTCAGCAGAATGCAATTTTCAACAGTTTAGGAGCTGTCACACTAACCTCTGAGCCGTGCTAGCAGTCAATACAGCGAGATAATCGAGAGGGGTTCAGAAGGTTGGAAAGCTGCTGCAATGAATGACTTTTCCAAGCTAAGTCATTCCCAGAGCAGATCAGCCTTTACATAGTAATTCAGCGCATACTGAGAAGACAAGCCTCACTTATATCATTAGCAATGATCTAAACACAAATTGAGATACAATTATTAATTTATTACTCGTTAATATTTAATAATATCTTAATTATCATTGAAGTAAATTATTTTTCATTGAATCTCACACAGGTTTGTAAAGTTATTGCATTTTTTTCTCTTTGAGCTCTTATAATAGTATCCTCTGGGCAATGTATACTCCTTTGCATAAACCTAGGATTATTCTGAAGACATATCCTCATCCAGCTCAAAAGTAACTATTATAAAATGCATTATTGATTCATGAAAATGCATTTCTTTTCTGTAATCCTCACACTGCAAGCTGGTGTTCATTGATTTTCTTGTGAATCTATGTTAAGGTGTGGTGATACTCTGGGCTGGGCAGCTCAGAACGGCAGAAACTTTCCCTAGGGAAACTGAGTCAACATTAAAGGAGGAAAACCATAATCATACATTTTCCTTAGGCAGCATTCCTAAATACCCATAGTAAGATATTACTGTTATTAAAATCACAATGTAGTAACTCACTTAAACATTTCACCTAAAAAATCACTTTCCATAACTAAACCCACCATCTTGGTAATGGTGTCATTTTTGTAACTGCATTTGCATCTGTTTGCAGTTCCTAACTGTGGGCCTTCAGTAATCGTACTCCAAAGTAGCACCTTGCCATTCCTACTAGTCATCAAGGTCAAGCAACGCTTTTCTTTTGCTCTTCTAAAGCAGCATTTGGAAAGCTGTCAATTATATGTTTTATTAATTACTTCAAACCTAGTCCAACACACCCATTTCCACCTGGTTAAATTAACCTCCTTAAATCCTGATAAGCACAATTAGTATGTTATGATCTTTGCACTGTACAACTGCATTTTAATATCTGTGAGATCAAGAGGACAATATAAGCAAAACATGTTCTTTCGATATATAAATGAATGAATTTCATGATTTAGCTCCCTTGATAAGACTGAAATATTCAAACACTAGAATTCCTACTGAAAAACATTTTAACTTTAAGTGGTTTCTCAGCAGTAATTCTCTTTTCAGCTGTCACTCTTGAAATAATGTAATAATGCAAACTCTTTTTGCTGCACTACTAAAAATAAACAACTACAGATCAAGAAAAACAAAATGTGAAACTTATCCTTCCTACCCTTTGAATAAATTTGTTTTGATAATAACACAAAATGAAAAATTAAATCCCTATTCCCTCAAAACTTGGAAAACATATAACTTCTTTTGTTTGGTGCTTTCTTTTGCAGAGCGCTTTTATGCTGATTATGTAAGTAAATGAACTTTAGGACATGACACTTTTAGGACATAAAATGAAAATAATGTATTATCAAAAATATGTGCATTAGAATCATAACAAGATAAAATATAACAAGCTCATGAGAGCTTCCTTTGGATTTACATGTGGAAATTTTCTGTAGGCAGAGCCATAAAAAGAAGGACTGATACTATAACTCTGGCTTCTTTTGTCTTTTTAAGGTGGGCATTTTTACTTCTGGTAGGTCAGGAGTGTCTTGTGGAAACAAAAACATTTTGTTAAATGTTCAAGTTGTTAATGGCCTAGAATTCAGCTAAACATTAATTAATTCAAGTAAAATGATACTCTTCCAAATTAAACTTTATGTAATCAACATACTTTACTCTGCTGATAGAGAAAACTTTAAGATGTGCTCCTGTTACATCTCAGTAGTTGATGAGCACAGCAGATATTTTTAAATATTTTAAGAAAACTTTTTTTGTACTAAAACTGGCTTTGAGATGTATGCCTGGAAACCTGAGCCAAAATGATGCACGCCTGAGAGACTATAGTCCTAGAAATGCTCAGGCCAGTTTATTCTGGCTTTTAATTTCTCTGAGAGACAAAAGTGCAGACTAATTAAAACAATTTTAATTTACTTTTCAGTCGTGACATTAACCTTCCTTCCTACACAGTTAAAAATTTCTCATAGGCATATAGAGGATCATTAACCTTCTGAAAAAATGTTTTCCAATAACTGCAGAACCAATACAAAGAGTCAAAAGTATGCCAAATTTTCTGACTGAAACTAGAAAACAGCTTTGAGTTCAGGATAATCTGATCTCTTTCAAAGCCTAGAAGGCAAGAAAGAGCTCTGACAAGAAAAGCTCTAAATAACAAAATCAGTGGAGGATAGAGCCTTCAAAAGGGGAGCAAATCAATCACAAAGGGATCCATTCCTAGGATAAAACATTACTGTGTTATTATTTCAGATTTATAAAAAAAAAAAGTCACTACCTTTTTTTTTCTGACTAACAAGGACTGAACCACCAGGCAATAGCTTTTTTTAATTTTTTTCCCCAAGAGACATAAATTCAGTCTCAACCTGTTCCAGCTTGGAACTCCTGACAATGTGGAAAACACATTGCTACCCAAGGACACAAATCTGGGGGGCTGGGAATTACACTCTAGGATCAGTCCCAGCTAAACCATCTTAGAAAGCAAAGTTGCATGCAACCTCGGAGTTTCTATAGGCAAACAATGAAAATACATAAATGTGTCTTCAGTTTTGATGATTCTCTCAAAAGACTGGTGAATAAAAAAATGCAGATTATGCTTCAGTTTATATCAAAATATTGCCTCTTTAGGTAACTCTTAACCTTAGTATGATAAAGTAAACATCATGTTTTCTGCAAGAGTTAACCAAATGTTCAACTATGTTAGTAGCTTTATTATGTAGAATCTCATGGATAATTGCCATCCATATGAAATTAAAACTTCATCAATTGTTTTGTGCCTGGTTGCGTTCCTAGAAGCATTGAAAATAGTGCATTTCAGCATCCTAGAGACTGCAAACTAGTAAAAAGTAATTAGACACTTTAATATCACTTTGGCTAGAGCATCAACAAACCCAGTAATAGGTTCTTCCTACTAGTTTTAGTTTTGCATGGTACATAGCCACGCAAACAAACACCCACACAAAGCAAAACCTTTTTTAGTGCAGGGCTCTTATTCAATTTTGTAGAACAAAGAAGCAATCATTAAGAAAGAGCTCATGGCAGGTTTAACCGCTACCAGACCTTAGTTTGGTTAGCACTTCAAGAAATTTTTCTATTGTGGAGTTCCTTAGAAATATATTCATACTTAGATATCACTTGAAAATACATGTGAGTTCTGGTGAATTACATTTCAGTGAGCTTAGTATTGTAATTTTTTGTAATAGGAATAGCACTTTTAACAGGAGGATCTTCTCCTCTGGGCAAGTGTGCACACTGCATTTGCCTCATCTTGTGATTTAAACCATTGGTGTTTTAGCTGCTTGCACAGAAATTAATATCATCATCAAAGGACTAGCAAGTGTCTAGAGAATTGTGTCCCAACCACTAAGAGACAAAGGAGACACCTAAAATATTCATGTAGAAAAGTTGTGGGCTGTAGGAGTATAAAAGAGCATACACTAAAAAAAAAAAAAAATAAATAACAGTATGCTTGACTGGTCACCTCTGAAAAAAGGCCCTGCTAGAAAAACAAGTTATAATTTCTTTTTTTATCTAAGTCTCATCTCTGTTAAGTACTCAGATTAAAATCCATTGCTGATCTAAAAACATTATGGCCTTTTTTAATATACTGTTTACCAAAATCAAACTCTTTAACGTTTCTTTACAAGCAAATGTCACAGTAAAATGGAGAAGCAAGGATGAATGTAGACTTGCCCTTAGGCAGTCCTGACTGTAGGCAGATCCAAAAGTGTGAGACATATCTAGTTTTCCCTCTATCAGAATATGGTTATTGTATTAATGTTATTAAATTTTAAAGTATTTTAAAATACTAATGTTAAATGCTTTTATTTATTAAAATATAAATATTCAAAGATTAAGTAAAAATTATCCAAGTATAACTAATGTACCAGGTAGAAATGTGCATAGTCTACTACACATGTATCAATCTCCATGATTGATACCATCAATCATAAAATGATATATAAGATAATTTTCTAATGTGCTAATTCTATCTAATAAAATTGTCATTCACAATTATTTTAAGAGACATATATAAAATTTGCCCAAAGGAGCCTCCCAGTAATTTTGGATGAGGCACCCTGAGGCTTCATGTGGTACCGTTAATAATATACCCATCAAAATCAGAATGAAAAATGAGAACTTTCGTAAGATTTTCAGAACTAAAATTTCTGACAAAGACTATCTCTTCCTTCATCAGTTCACAGTAGAGATTCTGAATGAACTGGTTTCCACTGCTTCCCCTTTATAGGGTTTTGTCCCACTTCCTTCTCAGTCCTAATTTCACTTGCTTATCACACACACAAGTTTTGCACCATGATTAAGGCATTTCTGGGTTCAACATTTATACGAATTATTATATACAGAATATGATATTGCAGTAGCACTAAATTGCAAAATCATATCTTCAGAAGTTGTTTAATACCAGAAAGTTTCAGGAGTGCCCCATTACTTGAAGACGTAGGTGGAGATACAGTTTAGATATAGTATAAAAAGTTATTTAAAGGATGACTGAAATGTTGTATTTTATTACTGTCTATCCCTATAAACTCCTCAACTTTCAAACGTTCTGATTGCCTGAAATTCAGTCGATTAGCTCTAAAAACAGCTGACATATAGCATCATCACTGAAAGTAATGCAGCAGTTGAGTAGTCAGGCACAGCTATTGTCTACTTCCTCTTCCTTCTTTTCATTCCTGCAAATTAACTAAAGTAATGCTTTACGCAGTGTTTAGGAAGTTAATGGGGCCAAACTTACCTCATCTCTGCTACATTTTATAATTATTCCAAGAGAGGAATCCTTTCAATGCCCTGAAAGGCAATTATGACTCATTGGTGTAGAAAGCAAGTGTGGCACCTGAAACAAGATTCCAAGTTTATCTAGTGGGAACAAGAAAAGGAAAAACCCAATATGCTAACCTCTGCTACAAAGACCAAATAATGTCACAATCTTTTGGCCCATGTTTGTATCTCAGATCTGCTCAGCTCATCTCCTTGTGCCAGGCAAAGGTCGGCTGATCCCTACCCTTGAGTTCTTCCTGGAGTTCACAATAGAGAGCACCACAGCTTCAAAGGGAGATGTGGAGGGCTTCCCTCACAATGGCGCGTTCTTCATGACCAACATGTTCTCCAGAGAAGTGAGAAGTCAGTCAGGATTACTTCAGGACAGAGGTGAATAACTAGCTGGGAATCCAATGTCCCAAGTAGTGGGATCCCAACAGCTAATTGTATGAAAAGAGCACCACCTTTTCCTCTGCGTTTTGAGCTTAGACATTCACATTCAGAGGGACATTAAGGGGCTCTAAATTCCACATATGCTCTTCTGGAGCCCCATCTTGAGCAGCTTGTGTCATATCACAGCTTTCCAGACTGAACTAGTTGGGCCAGGGCAACCGAACATGTTGCCTAACAGAACAGAGGCCTGATGCAGGAAACAGGATTAGCTGCCACTGCTTACGATGCCAGGCTTTTTCCATGGGCAACTCTGATTTGCCTGATGAATCAGGTATTATTAATTGAGCAAGGGAAGTAGATAAGTTATTGTAGTATCACAGTCAGTCTGTGCAGCTGATGAGAATTGGGGTTGCTTAATTCCAAACATGATAAAGACTTTAAAAGTTAATGTGCAGCTTGTACTGAATAATAACAGGAAAATATTATAATGAATAGTTAATCATCACTTAATTAAATTTTCAGGATACAAGGGCTACTAAGCAATTAAGTAAATATTCTGTACTTAAGGGCATAATTAAAGGACCTTCCTGCTTCCTGCATATAACATAATTTCAAAAACTTCACATTTCTCATGATCATTCCTACCAGGAAATACCTGTGAGGCAGAAAATAGATTATGCAGCAACATTTCATTGTTTCCTCAAGCTGTCACAATTGAAAATAATGTTATAAACAATCTACATAATAATCATTCATAAAAGCAATTGTTTGTTAAGTCTAGCGTATTAAGGGTCAATGACTAGATTGCTGAAATAATATAATGCGATCTTTACAACAGCTTGATACCTGTGAATGATTCATCATGCCCTTCCATATGTAGCTAATAAAGTCTAACTGGCACTCTGCTTTTGAACCTGTTAACTGTAAAATTTATATGACGGTGTGTTATGAGACTGGATGTTGTCTAAGGACAACAAATATGCATGCAAACATCATAACATTTTAGAAAAAAGGTCAAGATTTATAGATCAAGGTTTATTAAATATAGCATTATTTATCAGTATGAGTTCTGGTTTGGAAATCCACATAAGCACTCTTGGGATTCAGAACACTAAAGTCAATTCTCAGTTTTTGATTTTCAGTAGTATGAGTAAAATTAACAGAAAAAGGACACTTCAGATTAATTCAGTATAGCTATACCAGTTGATTCAGACTCACACTTTCCTTCTTTCTCAATTCATCCTACTATTTGAACATTCCTGCCATCATGGCATCATAAACTCCTAGAAGCAACTGGAGACTTTTGCAAGAATTCAAAAAAAGCAACCACCTCCTGTTCTGTAGTATCTCGTGTGTAGCACTGTTTGTAGAGGAATTAAATTGGTTCAGTAGGATTCTATGACAGAGGTATTGACTATTCTGGTTTGTATTATAGATTCCTTATAATTCCACTGGTCTCTACAACAATAACATTTATTCCATTTCTCCTAGTAATCTTGCCACCCAATCAACCTTGTGTATATTCTCTGAAATATGTACATAAAATCTTCCTAAGTTCTACAGGGCTGGGAATAATAACAAATCTAATTTGGTTATGCTCCTTTTTAATGTGCTGTCTTTAAAACAATTGTTCAACTGTATCATGTCAGGAAACAATGGCCTACTCAGAAAATGAAGAAATAAAGGCACCAGATTTTCACAGTTACTTTGTTCTATTTCTGACTGACATTTTGATGGATATTTCTTTGGGTTTCCTCATGGAAGGCAGGTAGGACATGATTATTCTAATTTTAATGTGTGAAGTGCAAAATGAAAAGCCACACAAAGAAGGAAGTTCTTCATTATTCCTCCTCAAAAAACTTATGAACTGAGTGAGTCATCAGATTACTTTGCTATTTATCCTACCAGAACAGTTTATTTGGATGTCAAGAAAATCATATCTAAATCCCAGTCTACACTTTCTTACACAGAAGTGGTTGCACAGTTCTTCCCACCTACTCATAGTCTACTGCAAGACCCAAAATAGTCCCAAAAAAACCACAACAGCAAAAAAAACCACTCCCAAAAACAACCACCTCCACACTCCAAAAACCTCTATAATAACAACACTGTAAATCTGCCAGTGCTTTCCTCCGTCTCTCACTTTCTCTCTGGTTAAACACTCATGTCATCACTAGCATACACCATCTCATCTCTTCATGAAGACAGCTGCCAAGATCTAAGATGCTGAGACAGCAATGACTGTAAAATAAACCAGGCAAAAGCAAATAAGAGGTTATACTTTTCTGGGGCTGATCTCCAAGTTAAATCAGTGCAAAATTCACATGCACTGGTGTTCAGCCTCAAGAAGAAATCAGCAGCAGGCAGAAGCTATATGGTATTGACATAAATTGATTTCATGTTGAATCTTTCTTAGGATCTTCTACAGGACACATTATCATTTAACAGTCTACCACTGTTTTCATGAACAGAATGCTAATGTGACAGCACACCTACCTTCACTCCTTCACAATTTTCAACATAAGAATTTTACAATGCAGAATAAATCTGATAGCAGCACAGCATTGGAAAATTTCTTGGAGGTGTTCTACTTTGAAACTTATTACACAAATTCCTTGCTTACTCAAAACCAGCACAAGCATATTGATTTCATGGAGGTGCTTTTCATTAGTCACCTGGACATCTTTCTGTTAGGATACAAGAACCCTTTCAACAGCACATTTTCTGGGAAATTTTTGCTTCTTCAGAAAATGTTTTATCGGTGTTATCCAAGTAATCTATGCAAAGGAACTTAAGGTATTCTAAAAAAGCTTGGCTAAAACTTTGAGGTCGATATATTGAAGACACTACAATCAGGGATGTCTTTTCATAAAATATTTCTTGAGCCTCACTTTCTTAGCATCTCTGTCAGGTCATTCATTTCCCAGGAGCCCACTCAGACTAGTAGATGTATTTTTCTTGAGCCTGTAAATTCTGAAACTGTACAGCTTCCAGGGAACTGTGTGCATTTGGAATCCCGTTTTTTATAACGACTAGTTCAGATAAGAATTGAAAAATAAATATACTGCAATCATTTTTGCATCCCTTTAAAGTCTACAGTGGAAGGGAACACATGGTCAAGGTTTGCAGAAAGCCATACACGTGATCTATTGGACTCCACTATCAATTAGGAACTTCTGAATGGTTTTTTCTGCCTATGAGAACTCTATTCCATAATTAATGAAATAAAAGCAAGAAGGAAGAATAGTTGCATCACTTATATGTGGAAACCTATTGTAGTATGCAAAAATTTCTCAGTCCCTTTTGCAATCCATTGGACTTAAAAAAATGAAGGTGATAGAAATGGGTTATTACAAATTGTCCTTTAGATACTTCTCTATATCTGTCATTCATTTCTTCTGACAAAAAAGACTTTACAAAATAGTAACTTAAATGGGTGATGTGAATGGTCCTAAAAAAAATTCATTGTAATAGATGTATATTTTGGCAAATGAATAATCTGATTTCTGTATTTGAATGAAAACCCTGAACTTTGATATACTTCGTAAACCCTTCAATTTTTTAGTCAGTCTTAGTAATACACTTAAAAATGAAAATGTTTGTGATTTTGCGCAATATTCAGCATCACTGATACTGAGCATTAAAGGATTTTCAAATCTATTGAACATATGAATCTTAAAATCAATGCAGAGAAGGTAAATCTATACAGGAAAAAGATCACACAGGGTGCTTTGAATTCTCCACCACCTGAAGTTTGTATATTAAAGGAGGAGTAATTTCTAAGGCCCTTTCCTACCACAGTTACTACCAGAATTCTTCATATTTGAAGTAAGCACATGAACAGGATTGGAAGGGAGTGCGAGTTATAAACAACTGAGTGAGGGTGCCAAAACAGTCCTTCCTTCCTTTCATCTCCAGAGAGTGACCCAGAAGGCTTACAGAAGTCACTGTCATTGTTCCAACCAACAGAAGAAGTGTCTGAGTGTTAAGTACCTGAATAATAATAATTAGAAGGAAGAAAGAATGCACTATGAGGTTTTTTTCCTCCTTTTTTCCCTTGCTTTAGTATAGCATCTTGATGTTGTATAAACATCTTTTTTATTCCAAGATCTTCCCATCAGGAAATTCTGAGCTTTTGAGTTACAAAAGTGCCAGGGGATACCTCTTCACAGAATTTGTCTTTGTATCTGCAGTTTTGGTCTCAGAAATACAATACCAAAAATCTGAAATATGAGCATGGGTAACAGCAGCAATAACATACTCAAAACATAAACTTCTTTGGGCATCTTCGTGAAAAAATGTCAATTAAACAAGATACTATCACTAGTTGCCTTATGACACAGAGTTCCCTTCTGATTATATGCTATGCTATAAGCAAAACCAACATATGTTCAGAGTATGTTTCGATTTTTTTCCCCCAATTATTTCTTTCCCAGCTGTATGAT
This sequence comes from Edolisoma coerulescens, assembly GCA_013397115.1. Lineage (NCBI taxonomy): Eukaryota > Metazoa > Chordata > Aves > Passeriformes > Campephagidae > Edolisoma > Edolisoma coerulescens. The sequence continues at coordinate 585,311 of VWZW01002569.1, forward strand.
TCTGTTATTGAATTTCTCCCTTTATCTATTGTTCATTCCTGAATTTCCATCCAAGATGTTTGCTAAATACTGCTAACTCTCTTTTAGATGAAATTGAGAGTTCCACTTAGAAGTAGTCTTGCCCAGCCTTGTCTTGTAACTTCCTGGAGTAAATGTTGAAGGAATTTAATGTTTACTTACTGCTAGTTTTAATGCTGGCATACACCATTTTGGAAATAAAACCTAAGGATAATTTATCAAATGAAATTTTCAAAGGAAGAGGCAACCCTTTCTAATCCAAGTTGATTATGTTGTTAGTTTATGATTCTGAAAAGGTTAATATAATTTACCCCAGACAACATAGCTTGCTCAGCTTCTTTGATATTATTTTTTCTTTTTTTTTTAATTATATAACTAAAATGACTCGGTCAACATAATATTCATAAGTCTTCTCACATTAGGGATATAGCTACTCAGTAAAACAGAATATAAAAGTATATGGCTTTTTTTCTGGTTCATATTTGTATAAGTTTGCCTTTCAGATGCTCACTTTAATTATATGTAATGTATAGTCATGAGTGTGATTAATAGAATATAGATTCTGGTGTGGTACCATTAAGACTGTAACAGTTGTTGGACACCTGAACAAGGGAAATATGAATTAGGCATGGATCAGTTATTTTTTCTATTTATTTTTAGGGGTACTAAGAATATTTTTCAAATGGTTTAAAAAGAGTAATGAAAGAAAATTGAAGGCAGTTCAGAAACAAGGATCTGGAATGATTAATGGACTGTAAAACGTGACATAAATACCCATTCAACAAAATTCACCCCAAAATCTGTGTAGTTTATCACATTGTAATTAAGAAGCTAATTAATCACACCTGATTTATAACTTAATATAACCAGACCCAATGCTTGATGGTGAAATTTGGGTAGATTCTCACAAAAGATTGAAAATACTTTTTTTGAGTCATGGTAAATTTCTAGTAAAAGTTTTCGTGGTTATTTAAAGTGTTTCTGTTAAAAATGGTTATTTAGATTTTTTGAACTCTTGGGAACTTGTTTAATTAAGTTTGGTTTCCAAACGCAGGTTCAATAGGTTTGATAGTAGCAGATTGAGGTCCTATGAGCTCTGATTGCATACATGACCGGACTACTCCTCCAGACTCTAGTTTGTGACTCTGCAGAAAGACTGTGAAATTAGTTCCCTGAGAGATGTAACTTTACAACTCTGCTATCAAAGAATGACCACCGAAAACTAATGGTTTAGTTTTGTGTTCCCCTTCATATGCAAGCACGCTCTGCTTGAAAATATGCATAGTTTGGATTGTTCATTATAGTTTCTTTTGTGCCAGCCACTACTTTCCCTTGTCAAGTAGAGCTAATCTGACCTCATAATTAAAAATGCTTGTTACATTACTTGTACTGTTAATCTAAACATCCTCAGGCAGAATCTCAGTATCCTCTTGCACCCTTTTGCTTTTAACAAATAAAAAGATGTATAAAAATAATTTTAAGATTTTTTCAATTACATTTCACTGAATGATAGCTGGTTTTTTAATGTTTATTGACTTAGAAGAATTTTCTATAATATTATAATAAAGGCAATTACAGTCTCTTTCCGTAAGAATCTGGAGGTTAACATCCCCAATTGACAATTACTGAAAGGAGAGAAGAAGATAAAACATACTTGCAGAGAGAGTTAAGTGTTTGTCCTATATGCAGAGCAAAGAGAAAAAAACATATATTAAGTAGTTTTAATAATGCAAGAAGATCAACTCCCCGATTTAGAGGCCCAGCTCTGAAATACCAAAGTCTAAAGACATTTTTTCAGTAAAATGAAGCATTCCAGAATAACAAAGGTGATTTTCATCAAGTGTAGAGTTGCAGGCACAAGAAGACTGGGAACCTTGCATCTGATTTAGTACTGAATGAAAGCATTTCCCAGGCAGAGTTTTTTTCAGGGATAAGAAGAACTGTCAAATGCAATCAGAAATTGGTCTTTTAAACTGAGAAATGTAGAATGCTGTAATTATCTGAAAGAACTGGCAAGCTTGGGCTTGATGACATTACTGATCAAAAGTAACCTCAGAGGTTTTGAAACTTTGTTCTTATTCTGAAATCTGAGAGATTTATTATTTGAAACTATTATTTTTCTGTATCTGCCTCAGTTCTTGTTAGACTACTGGGTTAAATGATTTCTAGGTTATTTGCAAATTCTTTTATTGCCACAAAAGATAAAATCAGGCTTTATATATAAAATCCCAAACCAATCTGCCCTCATATTTATGTCTAAAAATTATCCTTTTTATTTACTTTCATTTTTCTGTTGTTTTTTTTGTCTCATAAATGAATACACATATATACCTAATGCAATCAAAATTATAAATTATATGTGTTGTATTATTTGGAGAAGTAATTTTCTATCTTTTTAACGCATTTGCCATCAACAGAACATGTTAATATTTTTTCTTTTTGGATGGAAGGGATTCTGCTGCTGTGCAACCATTCTTGCACGTGTGTTGGCTTTGGAGAAAAGACAGAAAAAAAGTACACTGCTGAAATTGAAGGATTTCTCTCTCCAAGACACCAAAACTCTGCAGCAATCAAGCACCTTCATCTGTTTCAGAGTGAGTAGCAGGAGGCTGGACCCAGTCCAAGGCACCCTTGAAGACCATCACTTAGAGCCCCCTTGCTCTTAAAGTTCAGAGTTCTGGAGCTCTGGAAAGCAGATCAGACCTGGATTTCCGGCTGCACAACTTCCAGTGGGCTCCTTCAATCTTTTTTTCTGTTTCCAAAAACTGCAGAATTCTGTCCTCAGTCTTCACATCCTATATTGTGAGTAAAGTCAGTCAAACTCACAAGGACAGAAAATCTTTCTTCTTCACGACAAGGAGAAGAGTACATTATATAAACAGGAACACAGGCTCCACTAGCACTCCCTCAGCTTGGAATATTTCAATATTCAAAAGGTAATCACTTGATCTAATAAAAGACTAGTTCTTTTGGAGGTAAGTCTTCATCAAAAAATGTTTGGGTACTTTTTTTTGTTTAATCTATCACAAATCTCTTTTAAAGGTCATAGAAGCATTAGGACCTTATAGATAAGCTAGTTCCAGCTTCCCTGTCATGGGCAGGGACACCTTCCACTAGACCAGGTTACTCAAACCCGCATCCAGCCTGGCCTTGAATGCTTCCAGGGATAGGGCATCCACAGCTTCTCTGGACAACCTGTTCTAGTGCCTCACCACACTCATAGTGAAAAATTTCTTCACAATTTCTAGTATAAACCCACCCTCTTTCAACTTAAAGCCATTTCCCCTCACCTATTACTACACACCCTCGTCAAAAGTCCCTCCCCAGCTCTCTTGTAGGCCTTTTTAGGTGCTGGAAGTCTGTGATGAGGTCACCCCAGAGCCTTCTCTTCTCCAGGGTGAACAATCCCAGCTTTCTTAGCCTGTCTTGATAGGAGAGGTGCTCCAGCTCTCTGACAATCTTTGTGGCCTCCTCTGGACTCGCTTCAACAGGTCCATGCATTTCTCATGTTTGGGGCCCCAGAACGGAACAAACTACTCTATGTGGAGTCCATATACCAAATTCATGCCCTTACAGTTGAAAGACAAGGATGTCATGCTGGACAGTGTCAAATGTTTTGCACAAGTCCAGGGAGATGACGTCAGTTGCTCTTCCCTTATCTACCAATGCTGCAGCTCCATCATAGTAGGTGACCAAACTTTGCAGGAGCTATTTGCCCTTAGTGAAGCCATGTTGGCTGTCACCAACCACCTCATTATTTACCATGTGTTCCTGTAGCAGACCACCACTATAATGTTGCCTGTCCCTGCTCTCCTTTTAATCCTGACCCATAAACTCTTGGCCTATTCTTCTTCTATCCCCAGGTAGAGCCCCTTGCTCTCCAGCTGGTCACAGACATGGAGGGCAACACCACCTCCTCACCTCTGTTGCCTGTCCTTCCTTGTATCCTTCCATTCTAACACTCTAGTCATAGGAACAATCCCACCATGTCTCCAAGATGTTAATACGATTACAGCCCTGCGGGCATGCACATCTCTAATTTCTGTTTTTCCCCCACGCTACGTGCTTCACATCGAGGTATTTAAGTTGGGCCCCCAGTGAAGCTGACTTAGTGGCTGTAATTCCTTTGTGCTGATCTTCAAGTTCTTTTCTGCTGACCTGTGACCTCTCTCTCCAACCTCTGTGCATCTACTGCTGGCCCTGACATCCAGCTGTTAGGAGTGGGATGGATTGAGGTTCTCCTTCCCTGGCAACGTTAATGTAAAGCCTTCTCCACCATCTTGGCAAGCCTATGACCAAAAATGTTCCTCTTCTTCTCTGACAGATGGACCTCACCAGCCCCCAGTAGACCACATTTCTCAAAGTGAGTGGCATGGTCTAAGTAGAAAAATCCTTGGCTGTGGCACCAGTTCTGTAATCTTTTATTGATTATACAGATTTCACTGGCCTTTTCTAAACCCTTTCTCTTTGGGAGGACTGATGAAAAAATAACCTGTGCTCCAAATTCCCTCACTGCCACTCCCAGAGCTCTGTAATCCTTCTTTATACTCCTCAGTCTGCTTGCGGTTGTACTGCTGGTGCACACATACACAGCAGATAATAGTGGACTGAGAGAAAGAGCTTTATTGCCATCCAACAGCTTCAAATTTCACTGTCTGCTTTTCCCTTTCCTCAACTAGAAAGAGTAGTGGACGCTGAACCAAGAGTAAATATTTTTGAATGCTGACACACAGAAGACAGCACATAGAGTTACAGGCTTGAACTTAACAGATTTATTTCTGGCTGTGTTTACATCAGTTAACTAAATAAAGTAAATAAAGAAATATTTCAAATATGTGATAATTAACACATTATAAATAATTCAGAAGTTTTGTCCAGTGCAAAAATGGGATGTTTCAGTACTAACTGGGAAGTTGAAACAAGCTGGTAGCCTCTGCTCAGGAACATTAGAGGGACCAAGAAGCAGCACACCCTTGGCTGAGACATAGGCATCTGGCTGGCTGCCAGGTAGGAGGTGTAAAGCAATACCACCCACATGGTCCAACCACAGAAACAATTCTTCCCACATTCTAGACTGTGCCTTAGGCTCTGACAGCACAAGATGAACCTTAGCTAAAAGCAAAATTTCAGCAAAATTAATATAACTTCATGCAGACAAACCCAAGATGACACATCTGTGCTTCACCTTATGTACGCAATTTAAGAGTCTGTTTAGCATCACTCCACAGTGCAGCTCATTTCCTGCACCGAGAGCCAGAGTCATGAGAGCAGTTACTGATTTCAGTTCCCACACCTGGAAATCCTGGCAAAGCAAGTAATTTGATCTGATTTTTCTTTGTGCCCTGTGTGTTTCTAAGACTATGGTTTATCACTTAAACCCTTCAAACAATACTCTGTAAAATCTGTTTGACACATACGTAATGCTATTTTGGTGAAAATAAAAGACGATTGAAAGGAGCAAAATTATCAAAAATTAAGGTGCCTTTTAACTGCAGTATTCTGTGCAAGGTTTTATGTTTTCAAGCCTTTGGCTCAACATACTCTTTTCTCCTAATCCAAGTTCTAAAAAACCCTAACTGTGTGTTTTTGGAGTTTTTTTGTAGTCATTATGGAGTAACATATTCCTACAAGGCAGGTTAGTTGAATTCAAGTAGTGTGTGCTTCTCTATGTTGATTAAGAAGGGATTTTAAAAAATTAGCTCAGATGCAGACATGTATATCATAGGCATGTAATCCTACCTAAGAATTCTTGCGATATTCCTCTGAATGTGTCAGACATGCATAAGGTCCAAGTACGAAAGGCAGAAACAAAACTATTTCTTAACTATCAGAAATACGTCCTCTGTGGAGTGTCCCTGGGTTTTGGACGTAGAAGGAATTCAGGACAGAAATTTAGTTCTAAGTTAAATTTAATGTTTCCTTTTCGTTTTACTTCTAATTGTTTGGTACAGTCAAGACATGGGTGTTACTCCAGAGAACAGAGAGTATAGTTTGCATTATTTTACTACTGAAGTAGGCTGAAACTTCTGAAGCAGAAGCTATCACATTTGGATTTTTGGAACTCAGCTTTAAAGTAACTGATGGTTTACAGGTACAAATTATAGATAGCTTGCTGGATTAGATGGAGAAATAATGGGCAGAAGAGGAGAGAATGATTCTGCATGAAGATCAGCAGTTCTGCTTGATTTATCTTCCTAGTCAGGCTGAGCTTACAAATTTAGCTTTGAACAGAATTTTGCTTCACTCTTCACTTTCCCCCTCCCCATACTCCCCAATTTTGTTTATATCAATGATTTTCAGATCTGGAAAGGACAATCACTACACAATTTTGGCACAATATATAATATCCACTTTTTTAATAGGAGAGTAAGAGTTCTTTTGTCCCTTAGAAAAATCTTACCCCAACTCTCATGTGCTTGTGTATCTAAAAAACTCCAAAACCAATTGCCAAAAACTCCCCAAAAAACCCAACCCAATCCAAGCCAAACCAAAAAGTTTGGATTTTTTACTGACATATTTTTAAATTTCAAATATTTATTAATGTTTTTATTATTTATCTTTATAGCAGGAAAAAACCCAGCCTTACAAGTATTCTGTGTATAATCATCCCCATAGAAGAAACACTGTAAGTATCTTGATGTGGTCTACTCAGGGGGTTATTTCTGTCTTTGCCATATTTTTACTTCAGACAAGCTCCAGTGAATCTCAAACTTTTAATTTGACAGTTATATAGCTAGCTTTTTTTTTTTTTGTATGATAAACGACAATTTTAATTGGAAGTTTATTCAAGGAATTCACATGATGTAGCAAAGAAATGACTGCAGAAATTTTTCCTTAAGTAAATCAAATATTTATTTACCCTCAGAGTTGTGTCTCTCACTTACAATAGCAAGAAGCATCATTCTTATTGTTGTTTGCTTTTTACTACTCTCGGTAACTACGTAGTGTTTATAAAGAAAGGAGACAAGAATTTTCCTTATATCACCCATTAGTAGAATTGATAATTGATTTGGTCCTTGTCTATATTTCTCCACTGAAATTTCTCAGTAATACACAGCTCATTCTAGCAATATCATCCAGGAAAGTCCTGCAAATTAAGAATGATGGCTTTTTTTGAACTTAGTTTACAACATCATGATTAAATGTCAGCCTCATTAATACAGAAGTATTTTCACTGTTTCAGTTATTGCAGCAGCAGAACGATAGGGGAAGAAGATTACTGTAGACAACAACTTAATTTCATCTGCACGACCTGCATAAAAATCAACTGTTCTGGTAAAAATGAATGAAGCTAGAATAATAATTATTGATGGATTCATATAGAAAAATACAAGAACCAAGACAACTTTTTGATTCACAGTCTGAGTTTCTATGTACGCCAGCAGAACAAAAAATATGTATGTGTTTTTCTTCTTGCAATTACATTTTAATTCGAAAGATGTTGAAATGTGAAGAATCACTGAGACATCATGAAGATGAAATCACTACTTCACGGGAACAGCAGAGTCATTCCTATACTGCCATGATGGAGAGATGCTTGTCAAATATTTGCTAGTGGATGAGTAATTGCTATGCAATGATTGACGCTTATACAACAAATCACAATTACCTGTCATTAGTTTTTCATTGCAGCCACAGACTGCAAGTACTTTTGGGCAGGAGCTCTCTCTTCTGTACAAAATCCAAACTCTCACCGTCGAACTGAGGCAAAACTGTAACACCAGTAAATCTGTAACTAAATAATTTAATTAACGCATTTGCGACCAGATTTAAGGTATTGTTTCAAAAGTGGCTTAAGTGAATATGAACCCTGAATTTGAAAGACATGTGCCTGTTTCTGTTCCTTTGTTATTTAAAAATAAACATCACTGTTTCGACCTAGCTGAGCACTTCAGAAAAATGAAGATGTGGTTTCTCTTATAGTATTAAAAGTTATTGTATATAGAGCTTGGATATTTTGGTTTTTATTATTTTTAGGTGCATCTAAATAAATGCATAATGATTCTGCATCCATTTGTCTTGTAGATTCAATATTTTCATGGAATGCGCATCAAATGAATTTTAAATTTGCCTCCGAGCTTCGGCATACTTTCATTTCCCTAATTTGAAGCTAGAGTTTGTTGGTCCAGCAGTTCCCTCAAGATACTGTTAGAGATCCTCACATTTAGTAAGTTTATCAAATATGTATGTTGGGAAATCTGGAATGAAGATCATACTGAAAATCAGCCATTTTCTCTCAGTAATTGAAGAGCTTAATTGATTTCATATTTCATATTTATGTCATATATCAGAGTTATTAAAGGTCCTATTTTGATTGATCCTTTTTTCCCTTGTCTCGTTGGTGTAGTGGCATTTCATTATTCCCTCTAATTCACCAGCTGAATCATATTCAGAATCAAATTGGAAGTGCTTGAATCATGCATCTGAAACCCGAAAAAAAATCTTTTTATAGGATGTTTTCAAGCTGATTAATCTACTTTGAACAGGATAGGTACACTCAGAATTTGGGCATACAGCAAGCCTGCAAAATAGAATGACCCTAAAGAGCTTTTGGGTCATATTTGGTAGAACACCTGCAAGTAACTCTAATTTAGGGTCTTGGTAGCAAATGAAACATTTATTCTAATACTGAATAGGTCTTAAGACTACAATGAAGGTAAGACTGTGCCTTCGTATTTGCTTTATTTCCATTCCAATGAACTAAGAGTTTTTCTTTATTTCCCTCAATATAGGAGCAAAAAGATACCATGTGAAGGAGAAAATATTTAGGACAGAGAAGAACTTATTTCTTAAGAGCTTTGTTTTAGTTTTTAGGAGAAGACTAATGCAACTCAATGTTCTTTGTGGCATAGATCATAAAAAGTCATGCACAATATTTCCCGGTGTTTCGTAAAACTGAAGACATATTAATTGTCTGCTTGTGAATGGAAGACTTTTATTTTTTGGTATCATGTACCTAGATTTTTATAGGCATGTATTTTGGTAAGAATTTTTGGTTTTATTGGTATATAGAATACTGTAAATGGAATTTTTAAATCCTACATACTGTACTTTTTATCTAAGTTAACTGCTTTCTTCTTCCATATAGGAAATAAAACATTTTCAAATTAAAAAAAAAATGTCCTTTTTCAAGGTTTTATCATGAGTGCTGGGTTATGTACTGTTCCCATAACTGTGGGTAAAAATGCAGTTTCAAAGAAGTGCTACATTCAGTTGCTGGGAGTCAGGTGTGTGTCAGTGTTTCCTGACCATATTCCACCTCTGTGTGAGAGTTAAAAGGAGCATCTGACTGCATTTTGGTTGGAAAACCAGAGTAAATCCAGCCAAGTATCACCTTTCTAACATGAAAAAAAAAAAAACCAAAGACCACCCAACCACAAAAAAATCCCCAAAAAACCAACCAAACAAAAAACCAACAAAAAACCCAAAACAAAACAAAAAAAACCCCAAAAACCAACAAACAAACAAACAAAAAACCCAGACCAAACCAGAAAAAAAACCCCTAAAAAACAAAAACCCAAAACTTTTTCAAAAGCACCCCAGTGCTTTTCATTAATATTTTCCTCTGAATTTGAAATAAAACCCCAGCCAAACCCATAGTGAAATAAATACACAGGTCAAGGCTGTTAACTTTAATTTCTCTGGAAGAGTGGAAAGTAAACCTAGGGATAAAAAAAAAAATTATCAAACTTCACCCTGTTTACCACCTGCACCACCTAAAAGAAGTTGGTACAATTTGGTTTTGATACCGAAATCACACAGCAAACAACACCCATGAAGGAGAACACCCATCTGAGCATTTATGTGTTGAAATCCTACATGTTCCCAAAGAACTAAAAAATAAAGAGATCTATAAAAATAGAATATAACACTGTAGATTTCTACATTCCTGTTGCATAATACTTCAAAGTTAATTTCAGTCCAGCTAAACTGCTGCAGAGACATTTAATACATCCTCAAAATACTGAAAGGGGCAAAGAAAATGAATACAATGCTGTCCAGAAATTGGATGTGTCCAAGATCTTGGTAATGATTAGGGTGCCCTACTTCATCACAGGACATCAGACTCCAATGATTTCATCTGAATAATGTGATTTAAATGAAACTGGAATCACATACCGCTTTTCATTTGTATTGTTCAATTGTTAACTCATGAAAGACCATCACTATAATCAGATGAATTAACTGACCCTGAATCAGTACTACAGGAGCCTGTTTTGATACTTGAAGAATAAATGGTTTATTTTGTCCTCCTACTGGGCTTTCCTCTCCTATACTCTACAGTTAAAGTCATGATACTGGGCTAATGAGGAGACCTGGAAGGACCACATTCTCCCCATTTCATATAGCTGGATATTATCTACCATATAACTTTGCCAGCTCATATGCAGCATTTGGAACAATGTGGATTCCTTTTTTGGCTTGGCTCATACATAATAGAGATTAAGTTTGTGCCATGGAGGACACTGAAAGTAGCTGCAGGATGTAGAGCACTTATTGCTGACAGGCTTTTGGTCAATAAAGCCCAATATAGCAAACAAGGACTATTAGGGTTTTTAGTTCTATTTCAGATGGTTAAAATACAGAAACTTTAGAAAGCATTCCTTCTCATATTTTAAGGCTATGACAGACCAAGAGTCTCAACCTGGCATGCAGTGCCCTCCACCTGTAATGGCTACTATCTGAGACTGCAAACAGGACTGAACGAGATAAATCTATTTAATCCTGTTTTTTTAATTTCTTCAGATATATAAGTAGCATAATAGAAAACCTGCCACTATCTGAATTTTACCTAATAATGTCTCTTAATAAATGCAATTATATTCCTGAGTCATTTTATCTTCAAACATAAACTTTTATTAGCCTGTATGTAGCCAACAAAAGCATTAATCAAATGTAATTTAAGCAAACTGGGGTCTCTTTCTAAGTACGATATATAACTGGAACTCATGGCAATTTATTACACAGGATATATAAAAAACAATGTGTTTCCGTGCACATGAACAATAACCTGTAAGTCACATCACCATAACAGGTCCATGCTCTTTTCCATTCCACTTGCTTTTGCTCCACAAAGTTGGTAAGTTCCTTCATATATCCCTGTCCCAGTTTTTCCCATGTTCCCTAAAACATATCCCAATGTACACACCTCCCTCTTCTTTCCCCTAACTAGAACTAGACCAGAAGAAGTGTCTCCAATGGCTATGGGAGACTGCTGACTGGTTTGAGTAGCAGATGCTGGCTGATCAGACTGGACTCATTTTATCTTGGCATGAATGTCTCTATAAAATTCAGAGTGGTAGGGTGCCCACAGACCATTGGCCTTGCTGGTCAGACCAGTCTTCTACTTGTGGAAAGGCAGTCCATAAAGTTATCTAACAAGATGGCTTGAAAATTTATTTCCTGTATTGCTGTGTAATGCCACTGAGTTTGCTAAGTAGCTATCCCTGTGTGGGCTGAAAAGATTTGTATGATGGGAATGTTTACAATGTGCTTCAAAAGAAGAGAAGCAGTATCAGTGAGCAGCACAAACACAGAGAGCATTCTCGGAGCTGAAATTCCACTGTGTCAGAGGCAGGTAGAACACTGCCCACTGAGCTGTCCTGTCTGTTACAGCACGGAAACACATTCAATAGGTGTTGATAACTTGGACTTGGCCTGCTAGTTCATTAGTTCACATTCAGTAATAGAAAATCTATTGCCCATGGCAAAGAAAAATAAATGTTACATTATAGGAGATCTATAGCCATGAGGCTGGCTTGATTTTATGAGCTCTTACTACCCTGAAGCAAGTGACACGAACTCAGCATGCTGCACTGCATTACTTGAAGTAAGATAGTCCTCTATTTGCTGCCCAGGAACCTACACAGACCCTTGTAATTTCTTTGAGTCTCTGTTTTCCAGTCAATTGGCACCACTGCTGATACGCATTTTATGTAACAAACTGAGGATGTGTTGGAGAAAGATATAGCAGAAAAAACACTATAGTGGTTTTTTACAAGCAGTGAAAAGATAAAATTAGTCACTATTTACTGTTGAATCTTTATGACTAGCACTTCTAAAACCATGAGTAAGCTTTCACCTGTATCTGCACACCTGTCTCACTATTTGTTAAAATAATACTGACTTTATCTCATACGCCTTTTCTGCTAGAGTTACACCAACAGTACTGGACACGAATTTTTTAGCTATACCTTTCTGCAAACAAGTTTTTTCCACTGATACAACAAAGGCAAACTTTCATACACAGACAAACCTTGACTTTAATTTTTTCATTATGTGGAAACATAAATAAAATCACATAATTTAGAAAATGAGAAAAATCTAACCGTACATTTCCCAGTGGAGACATGATCAAACATCTAGTACTTTTCTTAAAACATATGTATTGAAAACCTGTGAGTTTTTGTCTTGCTGTGCCTCTGTTTCTGTGTGTTTGTACATTTTAACTATTGAGGATATATAATTATTATGTATTATAGGCTATATTACACAGTCAGTGGACAGAAATGGTAACCTGTAGTCTAGTAAATGTCCATAAAAAAAATATACTACTACCATCTGAACTAAATTTGAACACTTTATTGAGAAAAGTATGAATAAAAATATAAAATATCTTGAGATACATGTGGCTCTGCTGCAGATACGGTATCCAAAAATCAATATTCACTTATAAGAGAAATATATATACCAAACACCCACAAGACAGAAGTAAACATGTTTTTAAAGACTTTGGTCTTTAATAAACTGGAAATGATCACCATAATTTTTTGTTTTCCTGAAACTATCCCACCTTACATTTCTTCATTTTTATTTAACTACAGAAATATTTTTCCACAAGTTCTGAAACATCTCTCTTTTTTATGTGAGCTTTTTCGGGATGGTACATCAAATAATCGTTTAAAGCAAAGATTTTCAGGAACTTTAATAAATCTGCAAACAATATAAACAATAAAAATGCTACTGTAGAGAGTACTAGGGATGGTTATCTGTACTTCATCTTCATGGTATATTATTACACTATTTTAGCTGTAACATTTTATTAAGTCAACTCCAGGGTACTCCAGATCTCTTATAAATGGGGAATACTTTTCTGTGAAGTGAAGGTGGTTTTTTTTCCTAATGATTAATCATTGAAATGGCCCATAGAGAACGAAATAGCAGATTCATACCAGACTTGCATTTTTAAAAACAGAGATTAAGAAACCCTACCTAATGAAGCTGGGAAAGCACTTTTACCTTAGAACCTAGACATAAAATTTTAATAGTCTAGACTTTTATCTGCAATTTGCTTACAAGAAATATATAAAATTTCTTGAAAGAAAAACTGCTGTTGCATGAATTATCTTTCATGGAATATAATTATGGAAATATTTAAATTTTTTCATTGAATTAGAATGATAACCTATATGGAGCTATAACGTGTTTCATCATCAGAACAGCAGCTCATTTTCTCTATCCTTTCCCCGTTGGTGATTCAGTAAACTCTCTCACTGACATAGCCTGCTCAGAAATCTGAAGCAGTGCTGCTAGTTTTTTAATGGATTAATTGTTGACCCTGGGGAAAACTGATCAATTCACACACTTTAAATCAAATCAGGATCAAAGCAATTTACTGATTTACTAATGACATGTAATTAATCAGCAAACACTGTGCTCAAGATCAGTATCAGAAACACAACAAAACACACAATATTAGACACATGCATACATACCTTCAGATTTCTAAATTCCATTTGTATCTCATTCCAAGAAGTTCCATCCCAACCCACCTGAACCCAGTGAGGTTTCCCCTGTCTGTGGGGGTCCAAAGCTCACCCAAACCCCAGGAGTGGGTCCTGTTTGTGCACACCCCTTTTGTGGGACAAGCGGGTGCCCTGATCTTTTGTTGTCCTTTGTTGTACTCTTCACCCACTGACCCAGGTGCTGGTGAGGAAGCACTGCACCCTAGTGGGGTCGCTGACCTGTTACCCCTGTAGCAAGGTCTTTTCTGCTGTGTCAGAAATCTCTTTGCAATCCTTTGCTTGCTGTTTAATTTTGCTAATGGTTGCCTTCCACTTTAGCATGATTGGTGTGGGCCAAAGACCTTTTGGACAGTTTTGAGTGCCCCCGACCTCTCACAGACAAACACACAGAGCTTATTCCCTCTTTCTCATTTTATCATCTGTGGTTGTAGAAGTCCTTTTGTCAAGGGACAGGAAGGTAATCATCATAATGATATTTGAATCAAAGTCTGAGACACAGCATTTCCAGCTACAGCTGGGAAAACAGAGGTGTATCAAATACAACAGTCCCAACAGGCATTCAGTAAAAATTTAAAGTGATTTAACTGCATGCCGTTTGTATCTCTATACTGACTCCTCGCAGGGCATATAAAAACAGCTCTTATGGCAGAAAAAGAGAAGGCAACTTGCATGGATTTTAACACAAAGGAGTACAACTCATTTTCAAGTCCTTGCTATACTACAATGAGGTCAAGAAAAAATGTGGAGGCCATAAAGGACAGCAGTGACAGAATAAAGTGATGTAATGACTATCTTTTGGCTGCCTACCACCTAAAGTTAATCTCAAGCTCCAGGTGCCCAGGAGCTTTCTCCAAGGGCCCAGGCAGATAATTGATCTACTCCAACAAGACTGTTACTAACACAGACTGCAGCACAACTCTAACATTAATGCATTTCAGAATAGAAGCCAAAGTAACGGCTGTACTGAGCTGACAGGATCCAGCCAGCAAGAAAACACTTGAGTAAAATGTGAATGGCTAGGCAGTGGAAGAAAGAATCACAGCCAACATACAATAGAAGTAGCAAATCCCTAGAAAAATTGAAAGCACTGAAGGTCACAAAAATCAGGGAGGTGATTATTCACTGTTGAAGGATGAGACCTGACCAAGGGTTAGATGACAACAGGGGAGCTCTTGCATAATACCTATGCATTAGGTAAGCAATGGTTTCCATGGCAAATGTAGAACTAATGCAGGGTTTATTAGAGTCTTTGAGGCCTCCTGTCCTCCCTTTCTCATTCCCTCCCTCTCTCTTCCTTTCTTCCTACCTTTTCCTCAGTATATTTATGGTATTGCCTAGGAATCTAAAGAATTTTAGCTTTGGACAATGAGACAATTAGACGATTATGGTTTCATAATGCACATAGACCCCATCTAAGGTAAGCATAGGCTTAATCATTCTAAAATTGAAAAATTAAGCAAAAACTGCAAGAAAAATGTACTTTTTCATTCTTTGCATGTGAACCTAAGATGCCTGTTGGCTGGTTAAGCAAGAAACAGACTGTGAACCTTGTGCTTTACATATGGTGATTTCTGATCTACACTCACCTACAGCTTTGCACTAACTTATCCAATACCTACAAGTCCATCTAACTCGAATTGAAGGATCCAGTTGCTTTTCTGTTGCCAGGAGCTTGAGCAAATTATCTTAGAGAATAAGATCCTCACAGTTCATACTCACCTTGCTGCATAAATTTCCACTAGAATATTGGTTTTCCATGTTGGAAAATAAGTATTTTTAAACTATAAAAGGGCTCAGAGTTAATTAAGAAAATTCTAGAAAATATCTGATAAATATAGGCTTCTATATGCCAGAAATACTTCTTAAGGAATTTCTTCTCATAGACTTATAGACCAGCTTGGTAAGTAGTTATTTCCTGGACAAAATGAGAACAAGTGTTGACTAACCTACTTTAAGACTAAAACTGATCCCTCATTTCAGG
The DNA here is from genome assembly GCA_013397115.1 of Edolisoma coerulescens. NCBI lineage: Eukaryota > Metazoa > Chordata > Aves > Passeriformes > Campephagidae > Edolisoma > Edolisoma coerulescens. The sequence continues at coordinate 601,055 of VWZW01002569.1, forward strand.
TCCTCAGAGGATGACAATGTGCAGAAATAGGACAGAAATTACCTGTTTACTTCTCTGAAATTTCCCTATTAATTCATATGACACAGCAACTTTAACTTTCAGTAATAAGGACAATAATAAAAAGAATACCAATATTATTATTAAATTTTATTATAATAATTATTATGTTTTTCCTTAAGTGTTGTTGGGGAATATTGATGATTTTGAATTAGTGAAATGGGAAAAATCTAGAAAGATCTGGCATTTTAATGAAACCACTCACAGCTATAAATCTAGTGCTCTTATGCTTTATACAATAAATAGAGGTACCCACACATAATATGATATTTAAGGGTCATAATTTCCATTTCAAATACAGTTTTTCAAGGATTAAAAGTCAGCTTTGAAAATTTTCTTTTTCCTAAGATTTAGCATTGAAGATTCCGCTTATGAATGCATTTCTTTAGTGTCAGATATCTTATGCACCCTGATAGCCTTGTAACAACTTTGAACATTGTGTTTGAAGTTTAATAAGGAAACAAAAATCTTGAAAAATTAAATTTCACCCTCTAAATGGTTTTCTGAGCATGTTTTTGAGGAATGCAAACAGGAAGGCTGAGAATCAATCATACTGTGTTACTGTAGCAGCACCCAGTAGCTTGGGAAATAGACCAATATATGAAAACCTCATTTGGACTACTTGACTTTTAACCTCAGTCTCAGTATTTTTCCTTTGGATTATTGTTTCTATCTTATATTTCTCCTGTGCTGTCTAACTCAGATCATCAGAATCACAAAGGATCCAGAAGTAGAAACAACAGTATGTTTAACTCATCCTAAATTAGGCATTCAAGTGTTAGGCATCAAAGTTTACGCTAGGTCTCCGCATTTGTCAATGGACAAACTCAAAGCCAGAAAAATTTCTTAAAATATTGATATTTAGGACAGGCTACTGAAATTGAATTATTGAAATATGCTGTTCTAAACAGGGTCAAAATAAAACAAGGACTGTACTCTGAGCACTTTACCACTACTTTTCAATTATTTGAAATTACTAAATTTTTAAAAAACCCATTTTATATGTTATCCCCCAATTCATATATCAGAGTGTTACTTTTTTTTTTCTTACTTTCCGTCTCTTGGAAGCATTCAACAATCACATTTTACTGAAAAATTTTTTTTTAAAAAATGACAATAAATTATGCATCAAACCAACAGTTTTGTGATGCTGATTTCTGTGCTGTATAAAATGATCTGAATTATCTGCAAAATTCTTGATCGATGTTGTCTGCAAATGTTTAATGATTTACTTAACCTGCAATTTTCATAGAAATCAACTATTTCCTCAAAATATTTTGTCAAGAAAGGCTTGGCTGAGAGGCAACCGTTTTTAAACAGCAGTATCCATCAGTACTCACCTGCAGACCCAGGAGAATTATAATTCTCACAAAGTCTGTTTCAAGCTGAAATTTGAACCTTGGCCTCCTGTATCCCAGGGACATCCCAGACCAAGGACCACTGGAAGTAGTGGACAACAAACAAAAATATTTGACAGGTCTCATTTCATCACAGGCATCAAGTAGAAGCCCTATTAGATCTTAAAACTTTCCAGTTAAACTTCACGAGATCTTTTCCTTTATGTTTGGTACTCACCACCCAATTCACTTTGTGAAAATATATACGAGATAATATGTTATTAAATAACAAAAATAATAATAATTTTAAAAGCCATGTCAGTATTTGTGAAGAATTATTTAATTTTAACTTCAGGGAAAAACAAACCAAAAATATATAGCTAAAATACGTTCATGAAATGCTATATGTAGATATGTATGTACATATGTATGCGTATTCATTTAGATATAAACCCATTTACATATGTTTACACACATATATTTGACAATTTTTTTCACTTCTGTAGTGTCTATTACTGTAAGAAAAATTCAATTAAGAACCTTATTCTTCTAGTATATTAAGTAACCTTTTCAGAGCTCTACTGTTATACCTATGTGTGAGCTGGGGAGAGTGAGAAGAAGAGGTCGGGGAGGATGAGATTGACTGCTTTGGAAGGATTCCCATTGGACTACACTCTAAACCATAAAGTAAATGGATCAAACACCATCTTTCTTAATTGAACTAAATAGTCCTTTCTTATGTGGGAAGTCTGCAGGACTTTCACAGAGCATTATGCATTAATTTAATTGGGAGTTCTTCTGGAGTAAAATACTAAATGTAGAGAAACTGGAGAAAAAATGATAAATAAGAGTCTTTAAACCAGATCTGAGGAGCTGTCTGCACTGTTGTTTTATCACAGCTTAATGAAAGAGTCAAAGTAGCAGCTCTGAGAAACGGAGTCACAAGACCATATCTGACCATTGTCTACATGGCCAACACTGAAACTTGTATTGAAAGTATCTGAATATGACTACTTGCTTCACTCTGGTAACCGCTTATGGTTTTCCTCCTAAGTGTTTAGAAAAGAAATGACAACAATGATATTTAGAAAGATATAAATGCATACAGTAGGTTTTGTGGCAAAGCAAAGGCTCTTTCTAGGCATTGAAAATTTTGCTCCTAATGTATCATGATAAGAATAAAGTTCAGATAAGCTACCAGCTATAGATAACAAAAATGGATATACTACAGCCATTCTTGGCTGTGGTTTTCCTGAGTGCCTGTGATGAACATTTGTGATGTTCATAAGAACATTCTTCACTCCTATATCTTCTCTGCAATCTGTTTAGGCCTTTTTCCTCATTTAGGGGAGAGATAGGCATTTTTTCCTATCTTTTCAGGAGTAAAGAAATACACTGGAAATTCAAAATACTAACCAATCTTGTTATCACAGGATGTAAGTACAAAAATAATGGTGTTTTCTGTCTTCATTTTCTTGGCATAGTCATATAACTTCAAGTTCCAGACATCATGCATTAAAATACTAGAATATTATAGAGGTACTTTTAGTGTTGTTTAACTTCTCATAGGTAAAAAAAATAAGTAAAAACCCCACATGTTTTGAGGAGAGAACAGGTACTTAGAATTTTCATGTCAAGACATGCACAAAAAGTCCTTAAAATAATGCTTAAACAAAATTGGCTCAATCCTTTTCAGATCATATAAGTAAGAAGAAAACATACTTCTACTACAAAACTAGGTTATGACCATTTTTTAGGTACTCAAAATTGGTCCAAGCTATAAACTTGGTATAAACATAGCCTTTCATGAAGAAATCAGCTCATCACATTTTTTTCTTGCTTCGTATATGAAATAAAAACTTATTTAGCACACATGCAAACTGTGAAAATAACTCCAGTGAAAACTGTCCACTTTTAAGAGTTTCATTATATAAGATAGTTTTAGTGAGAGAGGTAGAAGGAATCAATTCTGTAGGGACATGTGGGCAAAAATGCTGTTGCTCCCTTCTTATCCTTTTCTCTCAATTCCCAAATAGTGGTAGAGAAATTAAACTTCCTCTTTTCTGAATCACGTTAGTATTACTGTCTCTAAGAACTGGTAGGAAAAAGGTGTGGTGATGGAGAGCCTCCAGAGTCAAAGGTATGACCACATTGCAAAAGAAAGAGGACATCTCCAGTGAGGGAATGACAGGATGTGCACCCTCTGTATTATGACAGATTTTTTGCATCCCCATGGGGCAAAATATCTCACTTGAGCTCCTGCCAGAGTAGTGTCCATGCCCCAGTCCCTATGAGAGATTTAGACAACAAACAACCATCTGTCCTGGAGCTTACGTGTAATAACGCATACCCAGGATATTAGATTACCATTCAGTTATTTGTTTCCAAGTAGACATCCTGTCTAAATATATTTATTTTTAAAATTTTCAGGAAAGGATAAAGGAACTCAAAATATCGAGCCTGTAATACTGATGAATTGTGCATGTGCATGTGCCTACAAAAAAGCCTTTATTCCAATGTGTTATAATAGCTCTTTCTTTAATACTGGTTTTATTTCAGAAGTATCACTCTGAATTTCTTGTTGTTTCAAGAATATTTTGGGAAAACACCTGAGTTCTCTACTTTCAGAATTGTTTTACTAATTGAATAAATGAGGGACTTCGTGTTGTTCTAAAAGTAACTATCACAAACTGTCGTCTTACTTTTGATGATAACAGGATGATTAACAAAATTTATTGCATTCCAGATTTAACAGAATATAGGACAGCCAAGGAATTCGTACTTGAGACCTAGAGCTACTCTGAAAGTATCAACTAGTGTAGATAGAGGAACTGTCTGACAAGGAAACCCATTAAAACTTTAGTATTAATTATTATTAAACTATTTCAAAATTTAGCCATTTAAATCAGCATTACAGACTTGTAAAGGATTTATTAATTTTAATTCTTTAACTTTAATCTATTTAACTGAAAAATTACACTGGTTTAATTACTGGGCATTCCATTTTAATAAATAAAAATAAAAGTAGCATTCATGCCCCTTCCTTCAAAATCTTTCTCAAATGCACTGCAATTGATAATTCACCTGTGAGAGATAAAATAAAGATCCCCATATAGGGAGTCTCCCATCTATGACTTCAGAGAGAAAAATTCTGTCTTCTTGTGTTGCTTCTATTATTCTCTCTTCTGCAGAGGCTACTGCAGTTCTAGTGCTGCATAATCATATTTCTCTCCTCTCCTAACAGGGCTCTTTCACTCCTTCTTAGTATCTTGGCAAGACTGCCTCCTCACTGTTTCCTCCCTCCCCATGCCATCTCTCTTCTTGAGGAGTTCCTTCAGAGCTCCCAAAACATTCTTTCCATTAAGGATGCTTTCAGGGAGCAAAGGCACAGCTCCAATCAAATCAAAGGCTCTGGAGTAATCAGGCAGCCAGGGAATCTCTGGTGATTGTAGAAATGAAGTAAAGCACTTCCCCTATGCTTGCAGAGGTAAAGCCACAAACAAAACCCTTGCTATGGACTATATGGATATATGTTATAGCATCTGTTATTAACATATATGATCCTTAGTTTCCTGGGGAAAAAAAAGTTATATATACAGATGAACACCATGCAGCACAATATGCAGACAAACAACTACACACACTTGACAACCTCTGGAAAAAAAGGAAATGTTTCACAAAACAAAACCACAGTAAATATTCCCAAAGTGACCAGGCACAGGCAGAGGGCTCTAGACATTGCAAGAAAATCGACAAATACACACAGATTTTAAAAATATTGGAGAAACATAGAGCATAATATCTTCAGAGAACTATTTTGCTGTGCATGTAGGAAAAATAGGAGAAAAGATTCTGCCCCACAGAAGTGGCAGTTCAGAACCTTGATCACAAAAATAAAGGGCTGAACTTGATTCAAAAAAGCTGAGTTTGGAACAACTCCCATGTAAATGTGTATTCAGAGACACAGAACGCCAGAAAAGCAGGATCAGAAATACCTTAAGATATACTTCTTCAAACTGCCTGTCATTATGGTGGTGCCACAACTAATTCTAATCTCTGACAGAGCTCTGCTGACATTCTAGATGAGATGCAGTGTTAAGCCACCACTCCTTGTCCTGTCTCCACTGGACACAAAGACAGTTTCCTCCTTCTGAAAATAATCTCCTTTTAATTTGGCATGCTTATGTTGAAGTGGATAAGCTAGATAGATTAAAGCAATATATTTAATAGGAGTGGGTGAAGGACTATAACTGTATCTTTTCCATATGCCGGCTATGCTAAAGAAAGAATTTTGCACATTAGAGAGCACAAAGTCATTGCACACACAACTACTATCTACAATCAGCATTTCTCTGTGCCTCTCCTCACTATCACTGTTCTCTACTGTAGCAAAAGTAAAAGTAAAGCTGAGATTTCGGTTGTTGTGAGAATATTCTGTGGCACCAACTGCTGTTATTCCACTAATTCTGTGTAAAAAGGTAGTCATGATCACTAGGACACCAAAATTATACTAGAGAACATGTTTTGAAAAATGGTACACAGTCAGAAAAGAGGCCAACCAACTAATTTTAGAGCATTATGGAATACATAATTAAGAAGCTTTTCCATATGATAAAGGCTCATCATTCTGGCATTCAGCTGTTGGAATCATTGCTAGAATGTTACTTAACCCGTATTTTAGAATAGAATTTCTCAGTAACAAGTACTTCCTTCTTCCTGAGTCTCCTTTTTCAATATGAAAGAGGAATATTCAAAGCACAGATAATAGAATATAATAAAAGTGATTCCCTAGTTTTTAGATGTCAATTTGCTTTGCGATGCATTGGAAATGATTAATAGAAAGACTAACACAATAGCAATGTGGCATTAAATTAGGCCATTTGTCCAAACATGGCCATTTCACTGATTGTTAGATACATAACTACTTTGTACAAATTCCTCTAGTGGATGTTGAAAGCCAATACTAAAAAAAAAAAAGCAAGAGAAAGAATGAAATTGAAAGAATTGTACAAAATTTTCTTCTGATTTAAGATTCTTTCATTAACTGTGTTTTCATACAACAGAAGAAACACTCCTACAACCACTATTTGATTAATGACATTTTGGTTATTCAGTACCTAACTCTGTGCAGGAATTTACAGGAATACTCATATGTTCCCTCCTGCTTCTGTGATTGTGCAATCAAATTGAAATTAAATTTTCCAAAGAGTCCAGCTTTGCAACCTGGTCCTGTACAGAATTTGGACACGTACTTGAGCTAATCCCCAAGATATAAGGTATGGATTAAGACTTCTTCTAGATCAAGAACAGTCTTAAACACAAGCTCCAGGGAAAATTTATAGGTTATTCATAATGATTATTCCCAGGGCTTCACACAAGGTGCACTTCTTAGAGAACAAGATGCATTCTCTCAGGAAAAAAGGCTCAGTAGAACAGCAGTGAATAGTTGTGCTTGGACCACTTATGGTGTTACATCACCAGGTTGTAGGTGACAACCTAGAAGTGTCCCATCTATCTATTGGTGATGTCACATGACCAAAGCTTTTTAACTACAGACTAGAGACAGCTACAACTTTTCATGGCAGAATTAGGATACTGCCTGCCACAAGGCAGATTTTTTTGGTGAGAAACCCTTTCCCCAGCCTTTTACAAGAGCTAATTAGATCTATCCTGACATGTCTCAGAAATTCATTAGAATCTCTACACCGCTTATGTCAAACTGAAGAAAGCACAGTGCTGACATAATTAAGGTGACTCCGTAAGTTATTTTCTACAACTCTTTTTTCTGATTGTCCACATGACCTGAGACAAAGCATGAGAAACTGAATATTAATCATCTCAGTAATCCACTGTTCTTCCTGCTTTTGAACTCCCACTCAGCCTCAATCCCAAAACAAACCTAGAGCTGGAAAGATTTTTCTCTATAGCTGAAGGAATTCAGGAGAGGAATTTGATTCCTGGCCATCTACCCTTTCACAATTAGGATGACTGACAGTAGTTTTTTAAGCCTGAAGCACAGATCTAATATATAACTCTGAATCTGTAACAGCATGCTTTAAATATGCTATTTATTTACATTTAATCCAAATGAAATCACTAAGTACTCATGAAACTTCACACTAAGCAATACTCCACTTGCTGAATCACAACTCTACAGTTTTGAATGCCTTAACAAAATTTATCTTGAATATGTCACCCTGTTTTCAACCTCCTGATGTATCTGAAACTCATTTTCAAAAGCCTTAAGTTTTTATCACACTTTTGTCTTTGAACCAGAGACCTGGTTACCCAGGACATGGAGAAGGCTGAGGTACTCAATGACTTTTTTGCCTCAACCTTCACCAGCAAGTGCTCCAGCCACACCATGCAAGTTGCAGAAGGCAGAAGCAGGGACTGGGAAAGTGAAGTACTGCTGACTTCAGGACAAGATCAGGTTCAAAACCTTTCAAGGAACCTTCAGGTGGACAGGTAAATGGGATTCGCGGATATGCAACCTCAGGTCCCGGGGGAACTTGTAGATGAAGGGGGTAAGCCACTAGAGAATATTTCAGAATATTTGAGAATTCATGACAGTCCAATGAAGTCCATAATGACGAAAAACAGGAAACTCCCCCATTTGTGGAGGAACTACAAGCCGGTCATTCTTAACTCTGTGCCCAGACAGATCATGGACCAGATCCTCCTCGAAATTTTATAAAGGCACATGAAAACAAAGAGGTGGTTGGTGACAGACAATAAGGCTTCACTACAGGTAAACCATGCCTGAAAAATCTGGTGGTCTTCTGTGACAGGCTTAGAGCTTTGGTAGCTAAGACAACAACTGACACAATTTCCTTGGATTTGGACAAAGCATTTGATAGTATCTGACACATCATTCTTGTCTGTAAACTGGAGAGATATGGATTTAATGGATAGACCCCACCTGGAGTACTGTGCTCATTTCTGGGGCATACAAACATAAGCAGGACATGAACCTGTTGGAGGGACTCCAGAGGAGAGCCATGAAGGTGATCAGGGGACAAGGGGGAAAGCTTAAAACTGAAAGAGGGTAGATTTAGATTAGATATAAAGAAGAAATTCTTTATTGTGAGGGTGGTGAGGTGCTGAAAGGTTGCCCAGAGAAGCTGTGGATGCCCCATCCCTGGAATTGTTTAGGGCTGGGTTGGATGGGACTCTGAATAACCTGGTCTAGTGGAAGGTGCTCCTGGCCTGTGTAGGGAAGTCAGAACTAGGTAATCTATAAGGTCCTTTCCAAACCAAACCATTCTATTTTTCTATGAATCTAATCATTTGGATGACAAGTGAAATGACCGAAAGAGAGAATCTCTACCAGCTTCACATTACTTTTGTCCTACCTGTGATGCAAAGATTTTTAAACTAGCAATCTGAATCTTATTGCCAAATAATAATTCCATTTTCTGTGAGAAGCAATCATCCTTCTGAACATCATGCTTGTAGGAAAATAGGTTATAGTGTCTGAATTTGCAAGAAAAATAATTGTTTTCAGTCCAGCTACAACAGTGTAACATCTGTGCTGAGAAAGCTGGTTCTAATATACCCTGTCTTAGTCTTTTTAGAATCATAGTCATTGTATCTCAATTTGATTGCCAAGGAGACAGAAGCAGGAAAATGAATTATCTAAAGCTTTGAGATCAGCAGCCAGTGAGAATATTCACACTGCCGTGATGGTCTTCCCCTGTGCTTGGTGCATAAGTCAAAATATATCTGACCTACATTAATAGCTGTACATTAATTTGACTAAATACAATCACAGGGAGAATCATTCATACACGGCATAAGTAATTGTCTTTAAAGGGAAATACATTTCATTGTGCTACTCAGTCTTCTGTCCTGTGTCCTTGCAATGAGCATGGCACAGTGTTGCCAACTGTTTTATCTGGTAGCAGTCTAATGCCATTGTATTCAAAACAGTTTTTATAAATGACAACAGAATTAGTACTATAATAACACCACAATATGATATCTACTTGGGCAATGTGTTTGCTATTCCTTATACTCCTATTTGCATGTAGATTTGTACCTGTGGTAAATTAGTTTAGCAAGTTTGCTCTAATCTTGGCAAGTACACACATACACTTTGCCTATGTATGTATTTTGCCTATGTACCACATACTTACCAAGCGTCTGATTTTAAGAATAACACAAAACCCTTATAAGAATTCATGTTAACTGGTAAGACAGCCTTCACTAAAGACTTAGTATACACATTTCATTCAGTATTTTCTGAGGACCAAATTTCCTTATATCTTTACATTCATGTCTAGAGAAACATTTTGTTACAGAATATTTTTCTGTTTCTGTCAAGAGGTATTCATTTAGCAGGAACTTTAAGCACGTGTTTAAAGGGTTTGCTGAAAAGGGGTCATGTGAAGAATCCATTGGTTCATTTGGGGTCAGTTATTTCTTAGTCTAGCTGCCAGCTGGCTTTGCTGTGATTCTCTGATCAATGAGACTTCTCCCAAGGAGGGAAGAGTTGAAAGACAATTCATCATCTTACAGCTGCAGTACAATTGGCATATTGAAATAAACTATATGCAATTTAAATAATTTAAATACCCAAGTATTACTGTATTAGCTACTTCATGTGTTAAACTGTGTACTTTTTTTCTTATCAAACCATTAAGTAAGACATTAGTCAGTTTGATTTTATGGTTGCCACTACCTACATCTAATTATGAATTCCTCGAACCTTTCTGATGAGCATTTATTGATATCAGATTTTTAGGCAATGATAAATACTTGGAAAATTTGAACTTAAATATTAAGCAACATTGTGTGATTCAGGAGTCGGAAAAAATAGGAGTATTTTTTATATTTTAAGAAGTCTCTTGTTCTTTTTTTGCAGCTTCACTTTTCAAAAGTTTCTCACTCCATTTTAAGAATTCCATATTGATTGTATTTGCTCATTTATTTCTGATAAATTATTATTTTCAGATTAAATTTTATATTCCTTATTCTCATCTCAAAAATAAGTTTTGCTTGGTAAATTTAAGAAGACTCTTCAAATGTAAAAGATAGAGAATGAGTTGAAAATATAATTATTTTTTCTATAAAATTAAACTGTGACTAGATTTCTTATTGAGGATAGTTCTTCAGTTGTTTAAATAAAATTAACTGCTCTGACAGTTTGCTAGACAACATGAAATTTTGGAAGTTAAGTGAAATAATGAAAGGCAGTGAAACAAATAATTTTGCAACACTTAAAGTACATCATGCTCACTAACTTTTAGAGTAATGGCAATCTTTAATTAAGCCTCTGTTCCCTTCTGCAGATTTCCTAAGGAATAAAGAATGCTGTGAGGATAGACAAATAGGGGCAGAAACCCAGAGAAAATAAGTCATGCCTTTGGTAGAGTAAAATTTCTTTCTGTAGGCATGGCACAGACCCATATTAACAGGCTGAGTTCTTTTGCTTTCTGAGAGCTACTTTCCTCATTAAAAAATTTGGGGGTTTTCTTTAGTACTAGAGTTATCTAGTCCCAATTACTTTACTCCCAGTTACAGGAGCTTCACGTTAAGGACATTACTCAGCTGTTTGCATTTCCATCAGTGTCTCCTTCCTTTACAATCTAAATCAGAGTTGTCCAAGAGCAGAGGAGATCTGAGGTATAGACCCTCAGCTTCTCAACCGATACACAATTCCAAAGTTTCATTCACCTCAATGAATGTAGGCTGATCTGGCAACAAAGGCAAGAGCACGAGAAGCTCCCTAGCTTTGGAATGCTGTCATTTGGCATTTGACATATGTTATAACTTCAATAAAGAGAACATATAGTCTGTGGATATATAATTCGTTTTAACATAAAATTCAATGTTGGTACAAATACATACATATCAGACAAAAGCAGAATTTTGTTTCCCGAACAGGAACTTGGTGAGATAAAAGACCTTTTAGGGTGAGCAATGTAATTTTCTTTAGAGACATTAAGATACGTTTTCAAAATTATACTATTAAAATCCCAGTTATTCAATATTTGGATCATTTGTATTAGATCTAGAGATCATCTGTGTAAGTCTCATTGCTCTCCACTCCTTCCAGCTGCTGTTGTTGAGGGCACTCACAGATTCCCAGAGGAGCAACATTTATTTGACTTTAGGACCCCTTGCTTCACAAGTCTGTTGTGAAATTAAAGACACTTGGCAAAGGAATTTACAGGGGTATTAACTGAAATACTGGCCAGCTTTTCACAAGATAAAATACAGTGGAGGACATATTTTAATTAAACTTCTTCTGCAGGAAGATGTCCTTAGGCAGCAAAAGCTGGGCTCCGCCTTGCCTCTCTGCTTCTGATGATAAACTGCTGAATCCTGTGTGTAGGAAAGGTTAGCGAACTCCCATGTGTGTAACTGTGAAGGAATATTTTCCCAGTCACTGTCACACTGACACAGCTTATATTTTCTCTGAGTTCATTCTCAGTTTTAAAACCAAGCTACTCAAATTTGCCCAGCAGACATGAAGCCAATCAAGATTAGATTGTTTGCTTGAATTTGCTGCTAGAGTGGGATGGGCAGGGGTAAGGAAAAACATATGTTTTTGCCACAGTCTAAAGAGCAAATTTTTCTCCTCCGTGACAGTATTGGCCTGAGGAAAAAGACGTCTCTTCCCGTAACCCTCCCCTCACCAAACCCTTCTGCCATATTGACTTGTACCCTTTAACACAGGCAATGTATATTACAATGTATATTACAATGAAAATATGAACTATCTTTTAAATTATCTACTAAATATGAACCATTAGCCAGATACTGTATCAGGCTTTCTTTCTGAGGCATAGAGTAAGCTAAGTCCTGTAAATCCTCATACACATACTGGTTATATGTATAAAACATCAAAAGTAATTTCAGTGAGAATTGCCCTGCTTAAAACCAAATGGAGTTTGATACCTCACGATCAAAAACCTATTCTTTAAGTAGTCTTTCTCTTTCATTGAGATGATTTGAAAAGTAAGATACTACAACTCAGGGCAGGAATGCAGATTTTCTCTCACCATTCATGCTGTGTAGACAGCTTAAAACTCAGAAGGTGCTTGGGGCATACAAGCTGAAGCTCAACACCCACAAAACAAATTTATTTTACATTAAACTTGAAAAATATTTTAAATAATATGCTGGAATTCTAGGCACAGTAACTCCCTTGTCACATCAAAATTAAATCTGGGTTTGGGACACTACTGAGAATGCACAAGAAGTATTTGCAAAAACTGACTGCACTGAAGTGTGAAAAATCAATTAAAACTTCCAGCCACCTCTGGATATAAATATTTTCTGTGAAGTAAAATGTTGCAAAAAAGCTCATATTATAATTACGCACTTTACAAAGAATCCATTTTATTTAAAAAAGAAAGTTAGAAGATTGAAATTGAATAGACAAAAAAGATTTTAATTACAGATTTAAATTGGATTGACTGATCTTTAAATATCAAACCCATAAATATTATTTTATAACTCATATATTCTGCTTTATATTTATACATCTCCTTCCTTACATAGCACATGTGCTCAGACCTGACCAGGCAACCTTAGATAAGTGAATACTCAATTTGATCTGAGGAGCCAAAAATCTGCAACTGCTGCTGCATAACCAAAGCCTTGACAGCTGAACATCGCCAGATTTGCCGTACTGCTCTGCAGCTTCGGACATAAAGCCACGGCGTGCTCTCACCACTCTTACCCTTCAGCCTTCCCAGTGTTTTGTGCTCTTACTACACCCTCCTTACAGTGGTGTATCAGCTTTGCTGCCTCACTGACTCATCTTTCTGCTGCATTTGGAACCTTCTTTAGTGAGGTGTAAGGAGTCTGAGTGAATCCCTCAGGAATTCCTCAGTTCAGCAAAGCATCTTCTGGCAAACGACAGTGGTCTCAGACATGCAATAAGAGGGGGCAGTGGGCTATCCAACTGTTCCAGTAATGAACTGGGTGGACTGCACTAAGGATACCAGTCAAGGTGAAGGAACTTTGTTGCCACTCCTACTTTCAACAGCTAGGTAATTGCCAATTTGCAATTCTCTAAACTCTGGGAGAGTTTTAACTTTATTTTAATAGGAGAAAACTTACTATAACAACTGAACAACTCAAATTAACTGTCTTTTACTACAGAAATGTCTAAATTACTCAGAGCAGTATTCCTATACTGACTGAGCTGCTGAGAGACCTAGCACTCATTCCCCAAAGCAAATTACAACACGAAAATTAGTATCTCACTGGATCAGACCAGAGGGTTCAGAAAGTTTAGTGTCTTGTAGATGACCTTATGTATAGACTATACTTACTGCATTTATGGAAGTACTAAAATAAATGCAATATTTCTAGTTTAAGAAGCAAATGTTGTAACAATTTGCCAAGATGACTTTATACAAACCTGTCAGAGGCTGGAAATATTAGTCTATAGCAAACACCATACTGCTGAGCATTTTTTTGGTTTTTCTGTTGTGGTTTTTTTTCTTTTGCTTTGTTTTGTTTTGTTTTTAAGCATGATGGATTTTAAAAAGTACTAGTTGACATTGATGCTGTCATTACACTCCCAGTTATGGTAGATATCACACTCAATAATGGTCCACAGAAAATGTTTGAAAGGGAAGTACAAGCAAGTTGTCAACTCATTAGTGAATCACACTCATGGTAAAAATGTCTTTTAACCTAAATTGTAAAAGAATATATTAAGATATTTTAATACACTTTCAAATATTAGTTTTCTTATCCTTAGTGTAACAATTGTGGACAATACAGTACAACTAATTGACTGAATTAAAGCTAGAAAATTTGACATAATGTCCATTGGGAAGATCATTTATTTTGAATGGAGGTTTTTCTTTTTTAAATCATTTATAAAGGGAATAAAATAAACAGCACACTTGGGAACACGCAGGTATGTGGGTTAGTAGGCATGTTTGAACTTCAGTTCTATAAATTATTGATCTACTATGATCACTTGGTATTGTAACTCAAACTCAGAATGGCTTAACCTGACATCCCTGTACAAGTAAAATATTTATTTTTACTACAAGCAAAGAAGAATATGTTATCATTTCAAGTAAGCAACAGAAAGGGCAATGTTAGCTGATAAATAGCAGTCTGCAGCTGAGGTTATCCTGTCACTGCTAGAAAGCTGACACCAACTTAGCTCTAGCATTTCTAGACAGATGACTCTCATGCTTTAGATTGATCAACCTTTTCTTGAAATCCATGTTCCAGTGAATCAGCTACTACTTTATACAAGGAGAACATGCCAGACTGTGCTGTAACCAGCTGTCCCTGCTCATCTCTTGTCAGCCTTTGCCTGTTAACTTTGCTGCTGCAGAGAGAAATGTTTTCATCAAGGAAAAGAGAAATAAAAGAATGGAAGAGAATGCAACAAGTTACAGAACTTCTGCTGGGACTTCATTCTCCATCCCTGTTTGGGACACCTTCCTGCTTCTTCCTATCCTAATGCAAACATTGTACAGCTTGAGAACAGATAATCCCATTTCTACAGCTACAGACCCCAAACACAAAAACCCAAGAGCCAGGATAAGAAACAGACCATGAAGATAAGGATGCGGGAAACAGCTGTGAGGTGTTGATGGTGTCCATTACAAGAATCAACACAGGCAGGTGCAGTCGTGAGGAGGGATTTTCATGGGTCATTTTCTTTTCCAGCACTCACCTTTCAGGTATGGCAACAGTCAAAGCAGTTGGGTATGTGTGACAAGTTTATATGAGACAAAGCCTGGCACTAACAGCATGTGACAGGCTCTAACAGAGTCCTACAGAAAAAGTTATAGGAGCTTCTTGCCTTTTAAGTCGAGGGAAAGAAAAAAAAAGTCACAACACTTGCCATATATACTTAGACTTTATAGACTTATTGACTTTATAGAACTCACCTTGTCATTTCCTGTAGGATTTCATTTCCTTGTGGTGGCAACAGTTGATGCAATGAGTTTGTTTGGTGAGGCTGGTATGCAAGTCTATGAAATGTAATGGTTTCTAGGCTAGCATTGTGTTTTTCCTATCTTAAACAAGCTGGTGCCAATGCTTTCTAATTTGAATTAGTAATCACATCCTACACATTACAAACCATCAGATCTCAGCTGCTATCAAGCTGTTCCGTGTTGCCAGCTATCCTTGATAGAAGATCATTTGATTGTTGCTTGGTGGTTGCTAAGACAGTCCTGAAAAGTCTCATTCATGCAGTATAGGATTTGTTCAATGCTTTAGTTTCCAAGCTACCTGTCTCTCCAAATGAGTTTCACAATGGATTTTGTGGCATATCAAAAAATCCCATCCTTGCTCAGAGTTTTTCAAGAAATTCCCCGTATTTCAGTGCTCT
This sequence comes from Edolisoma coerulescens, assembly GCA_013397115.1. NCBI lineage: Eukaryota > Metazoa > Chordata > Aves > Passeriformes > Campephagidae > Edolisoma > Edolisoma coerulescens. The sequence continues at coordinate 616,775 of VWZW01002569.1, forward strand.
CAAATAAGCAGGACCTGACTGTGAGAAACTTCTGATAGAAATCCACCACTGTCGTGGGCTGACCCAGGCCGGATGCTGGGCACGCACAAAAGCAGCTCATTCACTCCCCTCAGCAGCTGAACAGAGAGAAAATTTAATGAAAGGTTCATCAGTTGAGATAAGGACCAGGAGAGATCACTCACCAAATACCATCACAGGCAAAACAGGATCAACTCAGAGATATGAAGTGAATTTATTGCTAACAAAATCAGAACAGGATAATTAGAAGTAAAATAAACCCTTAAAAACACCTTTCCCCTATCCCTCCCTCCTTCCGCCTCTACCTCCTTATCCCAGCAATGCAAGTACGCAGGAAATGGGGGTTATGGTCAGTTCATCACCCGTAGTTTTGTCCCACTACTCAGGCAGAGAAGTTGTTCTCCTGCTGCACGATGGGGTCCCTCCAACGGGAGACAGTTCTCTGTGACCTTCTCCAGCGTGGCTACATCTCAAGAGCATCAGCTCCCTGTGACCTGCTGCAATGTGAGTCCATCCCATGGGCAAACACTCCTCCCAAAACTGCTGCAGTGTGGGTCCCTCTTCCATGGGGTGCAGTCCTCCAAGGACAGGCTGCTCCAGCCTGGGAGCAGGGCCCGCCTCTCCACGGGTCTCCCATGGGCTGACAGCCTTCTCTAGGCATTCACCCATTCCAGTGTGGGGCTCCTCCATGACCTGCAGCTGGATCTCTGCATTCCCTGTGGATCCTCATGGGCTGCAGGGGCACAGCTACTTCACCACGGTCTTCACCATGGCCTGCAGAGGAATCCTGGCTCCAGCGCCCCTCCTTCTGCACTGACCTTGGTGCGTCCATGTTGTTCTCCTCACATGTTCTCATTCTGCTCTTTGGCCAAAATTAAAACTGTGCAACAACTTTTGTTTGGATTTCTTCTTAAATATATTATCACAGAGGCGTTACCATTTTTAATTGGCCCACCTTGGAGGCACATCCATCTTTGGAGCCACCAGGGATTGGCTCTGCCAGACATGGAGGAAGCTTCTGGCAGCTTCTCAAAGAAGCCATCCCTGTGGTCCCCCTGGTCCCAAAAACCAGGCTGTGCAAATCCAATACAAGCACACAAACCTGAATTAGAGTTTTACATACTGTCAGATTTTCTGTTCTTCAGCATTATCAGACAAGTACCCTCCTGTTTCTAAAAGCATTTCTAATTAAATTATACCAAACCATACATTAATTAGCAGAATCCATATTTCCCTGTACAGACCATAGTTTCTAATTCAGATGGATATTTGGCTAAGCAAAATCTGGACAGTTATTTTGCTGACTGCAAGACAAAACACAACATTTCTGTCCTTATTTTGTTCATGCTCTGCTGAATATTGGAATCAAAGTGAGATGAGGAACACAGGAAAGCCTCTTTTTGTGCCAAAGCTCATCTGCTTTTACTACACCATTTAATCTCATGATCACTTTCACACTGTCTGTTCTGCTTTAGCAAAACAGTAACAAGCCTATCCTTTCATACCAACATATTCCACTATGAAAACAAGCTAAATAGAGTTAGATTTAATATTTTTCTTCCCAATTATGCAATTGTTAATGAAAAAAAAGTGCACACCTATAACATTTAATAGACACAATTTTAAATATTCCTTTACAGATACTGGGAAGATTTTTTGACTGTTAGGTTGTTTATCTGGTGTGTAGATATGCTAAAGTGGGAAGAAGGTTAAATTTACAAACACTTAACCAAAGTATGCCTTTTCCAAAGCATGCCATGGACATCACAAAATCGTGTATGTGTTTGACTGAAATTATCATAAAATTTCATTCCTAGGAAAAAAAAATGGTCAGATAAAGTGAGGTTTGAAGAGGAGGAAGAAGTGACCCCTTCACTTGGCATGTCCCATTCACCATAACTGTGAAAGCCAATTTTCCTTTTTTCTATCTTGCTTTACAGTGTCCCAATGTAAACCTTCTAAGCAAGATTTCTAAGAGCAGATTTTTTGATCTTTTTTTTCATATCAGTGAATTTTGCTACTAAAATTAGAACTAGCAAAGTTAGATTTAGCTTAGTTGTTTTTTTTCAAATGAAATCATTGGTAGAGTAAAAAGCCTGATTTTTTAAAATATTATTTCCTCATACAATAGAATGGGCAAAAATCTACATTTTTGTTGCTAATATTTTACAAAATTAAAATCTTGTGTGGCAGGGACTGGTTAGAGGGTAAGAAATCACACAGTTTGTCTGTGAAATGATTGTTTTATCACGAACATTTTTTATAAGAAATGTAGCAATTCTGAAAAGAAGGTTCATTAAGTCTCTAGAGTGCTGAATGCATGTCTCCAAAGAACAGAGGAGGTAAATGAATTGTCCTTTCCCGTGCTGATAACAAACTTTGTGATTACTCAAATTCATAAGAATCGTACTTTTATCCAGAAGTTCAATAAAGGATTGAAGTTAGTATGCCTTATTTTAAATGAAATTTTGGATTTTCCTACAGTTTTTCAAGAGTCAGAAACTCTACCTCATAAGAATATGACTACCTTAGAGTATGAGTACCAAATTAAGATATATATTTATGGTTTCCAGTAAAACTATGATGCTTCAGTGTTCAATGAATTGAATTTTAATATTAAGCTGCTTTTTTCCCCCACATGGATTTTTGGTAGCACATACGTGAACTTGTGATCTGATCAAAAGATCAGACTGCCATGGACCACATCTGATATCTATTACAATATGGAATCAAAATATAAGGAAATTGGTCAGAGTAGTATATTTTAAGTAAATTTTAAGTAAATCTAGTGTAATATCTTGGGGGAATCAGTGAAAAAAAGCTGTTATGCTTTACAAGCAAAAGTTAAATAACAAGGGAGGATGCAGGGTGTGAGTCTGTCATATAAAATTTACCCTGCAGTACAATTTTCTATCATTTTCTTCACACTTAAGCATTGCAATGCAAGGGTTTTATCCACACTAGCTAACACAAAAATATTGTGGACTCCAGCTGTCCCCTGCTTTGACTACCTCTGAACTTGGAGAAGAGAAGGCTCCAAGGATTCTACAAGAGAATGGCAAAGGACTTTTTACAAGGGCAAGTAATGATAGGACAAGGGGGAATGGCTGTAAACTGAAGTAGGGTGTTAGATTTAGCTTACATATTGGAAAGAAATAATATCTCAAAAATCATCTGGATTATGCCTTAAATAATTTAACTTTTTTGCATCTTTTTTGCAGCTGCTATCCAAAAGGTTCCTGCAGAAGACGTACAAGCCTATACTATCACCTCAACCATAAGTGTGTGCATGTCTTGACCTTTCAATTTCCTTGAGAGCCATACCCACTGGATATGATTATTAAAACAAAGAGAAAAAAAGCTTCACCGCACTCAGGCATTTTCAGGAAAAAAATAATCTAGCTAATGGAAAGTGCTTGTCAGTGTTTGCTTTTGTCTTTTCCCTTGCATGTTCAGCTGAACTTAATCTACTGTTTGCAGTTAGACAAAAGGCAGGACAAATTACATGTTTGCCTACGCCTATTCAAAGAAAGGGAACAAAGGTTTCAGAATCAGCTACAGCAAATGGAGTTATTTTTCTCACTCTTTACAAATATTTAAGCTGTAAGCATTTGAGCTGCAGAAATAGCAAGCTTAGCTGAAACTGCCTTTTCCCAAAAAACCTGAAAAGACTGTTAAAAAATAAAAAAGACACTTCTTTTCACTTACCATGCAAATATTTTGAAGAACATTTAAGAGAAAGAAATTTTAGATTTGATTTTACAAGACAAGATCCATTTTAAGTACCGCAGTTTTGTGTTTAGGTTCTTTTGATGAAAGAATGAAGAAAGTAGCCAAATCCACAAAAATATTTCTTTTATTTGGAAAACATTTGTTTAATAACAATTCTGGTGTACTCCTGGTCCTAAGAAATACCATACTCCACAAATTTATATAATTCTAAATTAAATACATTCTGTAATTTTACCATAAAACTCTCACCACTAGTTCAGCTGCCTACTGTATTTATTTCTGATATTTTACTGTACCACCATGTTGCTTCTTGCAGCATGTCTTATGTAATTTACTGAGCCCAAAGGACACACATTTTGCTGTGCAACATGGAGCAGAGAGAATCAATAAATTTCTTCCAGGGGAGGTTAGCCATTTAAAAAAAAAAAATGGTTTAAAGTGTTTTCTACTGCAACAATTTCCACTGTTTCGGAAAACAGGAGATTTTGGCAATGGGGTGGGTCATGATATACTATGTCATGATATACCAGAATTTTTTGAGGTCAATGGCATGTTTTGGAAAAGGCATACTTTGGTTAATTAAATTTTTGTAAATATAACCTTCTCCCAACTTTAACACATCTGATACCTGCACTGGTTTTGAAATAGAGTTGTGGCGTAGCACTGTCTTTGTTAGTTACAACACACTCATAGTTGTCCACCACTGTGGTTCTCTTCTTCTGGTTGCATGCCATTTTAAGGGAAAATGAAAAATACTGCCATTTTTAGAATGAAGTAAAGGTCCTTGCTCCTTCACAATTGAAAAGCAGGCAGCTGCAGGCCAGAATTTCACTCATACACCTTTCTGTGGGCTACCTGAGCAGGAAGGCAGCTACAGTACTAAGACAAAAAGAAATGGCAACTATCAGCTTTGAGCACTGGAGACACCAGATTATGATATATAAATGGGGATACTCATCAGGGATATGTTTTAATAATGCAGGTACAAGGAGCTTAGAAATGGACTGAAAAAAATTAATTTATTTTAAAATATGGTTGCTATGCTATAATTTTCTCATTTGCCACCAACTAGTCAAATAAATCAATCATTTTATCTCATAATTATTTAATGATTAACCCCTCTAAGTACTCCTATACAGTGCTAAAGCAGCAGAAGAATACCTCTTCTCTAGAGTGAATGTTCAGTTTTACGTAGCCGAAGAGAAAATATCTATCTATTTAACAAAACCTAGTACAGGAAAACAAATCAGATTTTCTTCTGGAAAAATATTTCATGATAAGCAAATGAGATCTTGGTCTAGAGAATGCTATGAATATCTGAAAGTACATATATAATTGCATAGGCATATGTGTCTGAGAGGAGTCAAGTCATCCCTGTGTTTCTGTAGCTATTTCCACAGCATATGGGTATGTGTGCATAGAGACAAGACTCTTTAGCACTAGCATTTCTTAGATTTTTCTGTCTCTATTCTATCTGTTGATATAAAAAGTTATGCTATTAAGAAAGTCCACAATGATTGATTTAAAAAATGTATTGATTGATTTAAAAAAATATATTTCTGATCTGGGACTAGGGCTTCTCTGCAAGAATGCTGTGGAAAAGTTCTTTGGTGACTGACCACAATAGCAGAAGAGCAAATGGGTCTTTAATGTTTACATGTTCAGCGCTGAATAAAAAACTCACTTTGCAAACAATCTGAAATTATCAAGTTGCTTTTTCAAACTAGTTGGAGGGGTCTGAAATGGATTCTTTAAATCTTAGTTTTGTAACACAAGCTGAATTTTTCACAGCAATATTGGGCAAATGCTATGCCTTTGTGCATGTCTTATTAGCTACTCATCCACGGCATTTTTAGATGAAAAATCTAAAAAATTAGCAGAGGTTCATTCATCCTAAAGAATACTTGATCTTCTGTGATGCATAAGATCCAAAAGTTAATGGTTACTTGCTATGCATTCTTCATGAAGGTTGACAAGAGGTTAAACTGCCATAAAAATCCCTGCTCTTTATTGTTGGGCAGAAAAGGTGGTCAAGCTCAGAGGGACTGTGTTACCCTCTCCTAGCAGCTGTCTGTACCCTGACCTGTCCTTTTGCCCTCTGCTAAAATAAAAGTCTAATGCTTTCTATAATTCTCTCTATGATAGCTAAATCTGTCCAAAATTTTGAAGTCAAAAAAAGGTTAATCTGGTAAAATGCCATTTTATTTACACCCCACTTTTTGCTTGTATTTTGGTAAAATGTATTTGAGATCTTCGAATTTTTTTCTTTTTGATGACATGACAGGTCCCATTCCTAAAAGTTTTTTTTACCATGCACATTTTAGTTGAAGCGAATCTTGGTTGTAATCAAAACCTTTTTCCAAACTTCCCTCCACACAAGAAGCTAGTTTTTGTCATTTTATTTTTTACTTTTTATAACTACAGCAATAATTAAAGGTTAGCTAAGCATTTTATCTCTATACAAAGGAGACAAACAATAAGAAGTTAAAGTGACAAACAATAAGGAGTTAAAGTAATAGACTACAGGAGCAAGAATCACGGATTATTTGGTCAGTCTTGTGGTTATATTCTAAAAATACTGAATTCTTCCTTAATTTGGAAGGCAAGTGCTTTTACCTGATGGAAAGAAAAATTGTTTGGCTGATAACCTGGACCTAGCGGAGGAAAAGAACAGGGCTGCGCTGAATGTTATCAGTAAGCAATGAGCTGAGCCCTCACTGTACCCACCTTTCTTATCACGTGAGGCCATGCTAAACCATGCTGCTCTTGGCACCAAAACAGCACACTAACCCACTTTGCCTAGAAAAAGCATTTATATATGTGTTGGAAAACAATCCATGTAGAATGAAGGAGAGGAAAACTATAAGCTTTCTCCATACCTATGCTATTTTACTAGACGATCTTTTGCAACTACTTTCAGTTCCAACTGGAGTTCTAGGAACACTCTGAAGGTTTGGACCACTGTCCCTCATATAAGAGACACAAAAAATTCCTCTAAACACCCTCTAGCTATTACATGATGGCTTGCTTTTTACATAGAACGTAACAAAAAATATTCCTAAAGGTATAGAGGAGGCAAGGATAAATTTTGGGAATGCCAATAACATCACACATAAATTTTAATTTTATTTCTCATAATTATTACATAATAAAAAATTGTATTTTGAAAGAAATTCCTACAAAATCAATAATACATTTTCCAATAAATTTCATTTAGAATATCTGTATTGGAATCTGTTTATGTAAACTAATACACACTAAGTTCATCTAACGTAAACTCATGGGTTGAAAAGGAGATTTGCTTGTGGCTCTCCTTTACTTGTAAAGTGCAACATATTTCACTTTCCTCATTACAGATGTATGTAGGAATTGGATTACATTTTCTCAAGTATCTTCCAGAAGCTGCAGTACAAACCTACAATCCTAGCTTTCTTCTGGGTTAAAGCTTGGACAGTTAATAGCTTCAGCAACTTCCAGGTTATAGTCCCACCTGATGCTTGCTAGCTATTATTTAATAAACCGCTCTAAGGGCAGGAGTGGGCCTATGCTTCTAAAATTTGTATTCTTCTCTGTTTTTTTAATGAAATCCTGATGCACAATTGGCTAACGCTCCCACATCAGTGTTCCCCATGGACCTCCCTGTGTCTCAGAGAGTTAAGTACACAAATGAGAAGACCAAAATGCAGCATGAATATTAATATTCTGGCAGTGTGTCTTTGAGCTGGCAGGGCTCTTTTACTTGGGCAGCTGCCAGATGTGATCATTTGGAATATGAAACTACTTTATGAGAAAAGAAGTGGAATAAATCTAGAATCCACTAGAAAACTCAAAGCTATTGTTTCTTTACTACAAATATGGATTTACTTTTAGCTACAGACTACTAGGATATCTGCTAGAAACTAAAATGTAGAAACTGCCCAAAATTGAATAAAATGCTGCAAGCCAACATTGCAGAATAGGGAAAATGTGCAGAAGAAGAGGTAGTGCCTTTGTTTCCTCTCTCCAAGATATTGAACATGTATTAGCCATATATGTAATGGATGCCTGAGTACTAATATGTTGTTAGTTATCTCTTTCTTCCCCTCCTTTTCTAGGATGTTTTATTTGGGTAAAGAGAAAACAAAGCTCTCTGCAGACTGGCAGTGCCTAACCCCAGATGTTTCCTGTGTATTTTCTAAGCTGAGCACCTCACATTACCAGTTGCTGTGACACATGTAATGTCATTAGACAGGGAATAAACAACTTCAAAACCATCTACAGAGCCCAACATCTAATTAGTCAAACAAGCAGGCTGGGAAATCAGAAACACCAGAGCCAACTCTATCTTGCACTGTGCTGTGAGAAAAGCTTATGCCAACTGCATTTTTGCTCCAGGGAAGTACCAAAATTGTTTCCGGTATAAATAATCATGATCACATGAGACTGAAAAAATGACGGATTTGTAACTCTTGAGACAAAAAAAGGACAACTTTTATATGCTATGGCTGTGTAGTAGAAGGGAAGGGGAGAAAAAAAAACTTATTCAGTGGTTAGTGAAACGGTATCATTGGAAAGGGTAAGCTGAGGATCCTAGGGCGTATTGGAGGGGAGACTAAAGTTTTCTTCTTGGAAAATTAATATAAGATGATTGTAAAATATTCACCACAAATCCTCTTCTGACTTTGGTGGGGCTGGGAAAGAAGAGCAGCTTTCACACAGCCCTTCAGGTTGTAGTCTATAAAGCTTGCCTACATGCATGCTCAACCTGTGACTTTATAAACTACTCTATTCACCCACTGAAGAAAGTGCGGGAATAGAAAAGACAGAATCAGGCTATTCTCTGAGATGCCCCAGAAAACAGAAAGAGGCAACAGGCTGAATGCAGCGTGGCAATTTCTGCCTGGAGAAAAAGGGAAAAAATACAATCCAGTTGCAAGTGTTAATACACAAGGCTGTGTTATCCAGAGAGGCCCCTGGAGATTTTCAAAACTGACTCAGAAGTCTTGAGGAAACTCATCTACTTTGAAGTTAGCTCTGCTTTGAGCAGGTGTCTGGGCTTGATAAATACCAGGAGTCTCTGAAAAACTAAATTTTCTTGCAATTCTGTGACGTCCTACCATGTTTCAAGGATGCTTGATTCCTTGAACTTTTAGCCAGGACTGCATGTCAGATCTTGAATTCATATTTTGGAGGGGTTTTTTCTGACACAAGGAATGAGATTACTGTTTTTAAAGGTGAATCAGTTCTTAATGTGCTTGCATATTTGATTTCATTTCCATATGTAATATTTTCTGTATTCTCTTTTTGTAACTAGAACTTTCTAAAGCATTTCAGGCTTTCTCAACCTGGGCAGCTTTTCTTAGACTATTTTTTAATTGAGTGAGTCAGAACAATGCTTTTGATTGCTTCTGCTCCTTAGGGACTGAAGGAATATTTGGGCTTATTATTTACATATCCTTTTTGCTATATGCTTTCTCCTGACAGCTGCCATCTCTAACTCTTCATTTCATTTCAAGAACCACTCAATTTAGAAGAAAAAAGGAGGGAGATTGAAAGACAGAGGAGGGTGAGAGAAAGGTCCCTAAACAATCAAATATAAGTGATAGCAATTACTGAAACATGGCTGAATTGCAAATTATTAAAAGTTCTTTTTCGTAATGAACATGGAATTTTTTGTCTTACCAGATGTCCTGCAGTGTTATTAGGGTGGGTTAGTTTGTTGTTTGGGGGTTTCTTTGCAAGACTCTAGGGCAAAAAAAGTCTGACAGAGGAGAATTTATGCTTTGTCTTAACCTCTAACTTAAGTCAGCCCTTGCACTCTTAAGAAATGCAGTCTAGATAATCCTCGGTCCTAGTAGTCTGGGTCTTGCTACTGTGGATATAATAAATTATAAACTCCTTCCTTTATGTTCAATTCTATTTTTTCTAGGCTGAAAATATACATAAAGGGAAACAAGTTACTTACTCTTAGAGTATATACAGAATCCATCCCTGTTTCCATCTCCAGTGAGAAAACAGCTGCAGGAGTGCACTCATAGTGTTTCTCAAAAGTAAGGTAACATGCCACTCAGGAATTTTGTGGGAAACACTCAGTTAGTACCAAACAAAATAATGAAAATTACAACAGATTTCTGAGTTTCACTAGAAGCTGGCATGTAGAATTAACTGATTTTAATTTATTTTTAAAGGAAAAGCATGTGAGCATAACAGGTTTTGCCAAAATGCTACTGCACATTTTTCCCAGGTGTAAGCCGGTCATCTAGAAATAGAAAATTCCCCTGATAGCCTCAGCTAGAATGGATTCATGGCACTTGAACCAACCTCTTCGAAAGTTGCCTGAAGTATGACTTGCTGGAAAATCAACAAGATCAATACACATGTTATTGAGAGCAACATGTTTAAAGGAGGAATACAGGTATTATAACATAAAGACTTTCTCCAACACAAGTCAGAGCTGCCCATGGACTGAGAAACCACTACTTGGGGAAAGAGTAATAAATACCTGGTTGTACCTGGTAAATATCAAGTCTTTGGATCAATCTTTTTCTAAAATGCCTTCTACTGATCCTGAACTTATGTATGCTTTTTATTTCCTTTAGCAACATTTTTTATAGAATTTTTTGTGTGCAGAAGTTTGTGGGCAACTTTTTTCTCCACGCATTACATCAATGTTTGCTAGCAGATAGGTATCTAAAGATATGCATTAAAATCCTCCTCATTGTATCACATTATATTTGCAGTGCTGTTCAGTACACACAATGTTCTTTGGAAAATACACTTTTTTTTTTTCTTAGCTAATATTTATTTCCAGTTTTGTTCATAGCTCAACTGACCCAAAAAACCCAGATGACTTTCCAGCAATTCTAACTGCATGACTATGCCGGTTTAACTGTGCAGCTGCCATACAATCCATACATAAAATTTAACTATGACAAAATCGTCTTATTTCTGGTTTGCAGGCAGAACTTTCAGTCTTTCACAAATATTGATGCAATATAAACCAAGGGCTTGTTTCATTAGGGTCTGAACAATCATTGTCATTCTAATGGTCAAAAATAAAACAAAACAAATAGGTAACAACTGACTTACTGTACAAAGAATACCAAAGACGTTTCTGTGTCAAAAGAACATAGACTGCTTCACCACTTTCATATTTACATGTATATCCTGTATCTGCTTTATTTCTTCCTCACTACACAACCTGTTGAAGACAATGCCATGAAATAACTCTTATTGATAAATGAAAAAGAGAGAGAAAACATTATCAAGCTGATCACTAGTGATAGCAGCTGTTACATAATTTAGTTATGAAGCTATTTCCTGCAGCTAGAGGGTTTGAAATAACATTTACTTGTATAATTGTAATTGCATTTATTTTATTCCTCCTGGCCTAAATAAAAAGCATAAATTAAACCATATTGAATATTTCATGGAGATAATATCTTCAGAAAAAAATTAATTAAATGTTTTTACTGATATTTGACATGTTATTACAAAATAACTGGTGGTGGAATCACATCTCAAACAACCAAAACTATACTAACTTCAAATATCAACTTGCTCTCCTAATAGGACTAGACTTCCATCCAATTATTTTCTATCTATCAGTAAATTATTTACCTACTATTTATTTATGTTTTTAATACCTACGTATATTAAATCCTATATTGGCCACAGCACATACTTTAGCCACGATAAAGTTTGACATCTGCATAAAACCATTCGTTCAAATTATATTTATGGTGAATGAAGACATGCAGCCTTTAGAGATGAAAAATGTATGTACATGAATATATGAGATGGCTCTCTTTTATAAGAGATGTCTCAAGACAGGTGTGCCCCTTTTCTCCTCAGGTATGAGTAGCTTAAATAATCTGCGCAGTTTATCTATGTCTGTTATAAAGAAATGCTGAATTCTACCTGACATGTGGGAGTAATTTTTGTTAAATTATCTAATGGTTGATCTCTTAAGACCACACAATGAGACCCTTGTCCCTGGTCAGAGCTTTCTCCCTCTAATTGCATGCAACTGAAGGCGCTTGCTGTCTCAATGAGCACGGGACTTACTGCCAGCAGAGGTCTGGGGGAGTGCATGAAGCTTTTCAAAAGATGTTTTCGGGCTTGCAGGATGTGACAAACATTAGGTGATGTTAAGGAGAAGAGTCAGAGGTAAGGAAAGGAAAGGAACAAAGTGGCTGTGAGAGAACAAGTATGAAGGAAAAGGTGGCAACACTGGCTGGCCTAGGGGAAAAAGGATGAGACACCACAAGCTGGAGGGTCCGAGTGCCCACTGTCAGCAACTCAGAGAAGCTGTGGCTTAGGGACCTGTTAAGAAGTGGACTGAGCATGTACAGGTAGGTATGCAAGAGGTTTGTGTGCTCTGTGTGTGTGTATATACTCCACTAATTATCTCCCACCCTGATAAACTGGAACAGAGGAACAGCCAGTGCTGCTCACGTTGGGATGAGAGCTGTGCTGAAAAAGACGCACTTCTGTCAGTCTGTGCACCTATCCATATTAACACCGTGCAGGTGTCCCTGATGGGAGTGTGTGTTCAGCCTTGCAGTGGGCTGGACCTGAGAAAGGAGGAGCTCCACGGGTCCTGCATGTCCCCAGATTCAGCTGCCACTACAGAACTTCAGAGCAGTACCAGGGCAGGCTTGCTCTCCAGCTGTTTGTGAAGGCAAAAGCATTACCTAACAGGTCGTTCCACCCTGCTCTCTGTTTATTTGGGCAATGACTGGAAGGAAGGACCTGCCAGATCTTCATCCGTTATCATATCTCTCTTCCTTATTATCTGTCTGTAATTTCATGGTAGGAAAACTTTTTACATTTTAAAGTGATGGACCTATGAGTTCTCCTAAAGAGTTCCCAAAAACCTGCGTGACCTGTGGAATGGGGTTCATTATATATATTCAATTAATTTTTGAAAGCAGTTAATAAGCTTTGACTCTGCAAAGAATAATAGTGAATGAAGAACTCTCTTGAATTCTCTGTTGATTTCCAGGTCCTTCTGCTTTCCACACAGCACTAGATTCACATTCTTCATTTGTTTGTCTGTACTATTAGTAAATCAGAGTAATAAAAAGGGCATTAAAAAAAAAAAGCTGCTATTCAGACACAATTATACACAAATTAAGACTCAAAAAGCTCTTATCACCGATGTTGACTACAGAGCTTCATCTTGATCTCATTGCATTGCTCATATTAAGTACCATCTTGAATGACAACAATAGAAACTTGAAATGTGAATCACATTTTAATCTCTGATTGCATCTGAATATATTTCATCCATTTCCCTGAATATTTGTTTTAATCACTCGCTAGCATGATCCACCATAGAGCAAAATAAAAGAAATGGTTCCTGCAGAAAAATGATGTTATTGCCTCTTATTTCCTAATTTTTTCTCATTTTGTACTTGTCCTATATTTAGTAGTCCAATACTTGTCCTATTCTTCTTATCCAAGAATGAGGTGTTTGTCCTCCACTACAATATAAATATTAGAAAATAAAAGCATTCTAGAGTGTTGCACTATAATCTACAATCAATATGAATATAACATGAAAGCAATGGTGTTACAACTTTTGCTTTTTTTACTAGGGATGTAGATTCAGAACACAGTTCTAAAATCCAGCTTTTAGATGCTGATTTGTTGGCAACAGACAAATGATCAGCTTATGATAGGAAACCGAAGAAAAGTATAGGGAAACACAACAGATTGAGGGAGGATGAGAAGTAGGAACAGACAAGAGAAAAATGGAAAAAAAAGAGGGAAAGGGGGAATTTAGAGAAAGGTAGTGGCAGAGAATATTATTTACATGAGACAAATGAGAAAAATGCAAGAAGAAAGAGAAAATGATAGAATAATAATGAATAAAAGGCTTAGAAAAGTTAAAGATAAAAAAGAAAATAAAAATGAAAACAAAGGAAAATAATTAATTGTTAAAAAAGATTTTTGAATAATATTTTCTGTGCATCAGTAAGCAGAGGAAAGGAGGTAGGTAGAGTAAGTCAAGAACACTAAAAGCATAAGGGAAATCTCTAGAGATACAACCAAAGAAACAAAAGAAAGACAAAGAACAAAGGAGTAGAATGTAATACATCTTTTGCTGCAAATATTAACATTTTGAACTTTTTTTTACTTTCTCTTCATTAACATTTATTATATTCTATACTATTTTAGAAATCTAGTCTTGAGCTATACCCTAGAAGTCATTAGATACAAAATTCCAATTAAAATCTTAAAGAAACTTCTGAATGTAAAACATTGGTGCTAAATATTTCCCATGATAGAGAAGATGCTTCATTTTAGTTTCAAGTCTATAAGTGGCATTAGTTTATTATAATAATGATATTTTTATTTTGAATTTTTCACTGCTGTTTGCGATATATTTGAAATATGATTCAGAATACCTCAATACAGCATAAAAGTATTAAGTATGTATTTTTGAAATGAGTCATTAAGAGTGCATCCACCGCTGTTTAAAATAGCTGGAAATGAGAAACGCTTGAGATGCACAAAATTTACCATTCAAGTTTGATTTCATGGGGATTTTAACTGGTAAAAACTGCAAAGATATATTATTAATTGACGATTTTTTTATACACATTAAAATTTGAGATGTCCTTTCCATCAATAAAAGTATCTTCACACCATATTTAAATAAAGACATATCAGAAGGTCATATAAGAAACACCAATAATTCCTAGACTAAATCAGACTGAATTTGCTCATTTCCACAAAATTAAGAGACAAAAAAGGTAAACTTCACTGCTTGTCAAGTTTTCCTCTCACTGTATATATTTAGCTGGAATGACTGAAATGATGAAGGTCTCAAGCACCAACTCAGGCATACCTCTTGTGGACCAGTGTTGCCCCAGCTGGGTTAGGTCAACACAGTCTGCATCCTGTTTACCACACTTGCAGATTTTCATCAGCGTTGCTGAAAGGAAGGCAGATAGCAGTAACAGAACATTTTAAATCATATCTGCCACTTTAGTAAAACCCAGGTTTTTACAGGAAGATTCTCTGCATAACAGTGTTAGACATCTTATGTGTTTGTCTAAATCATTTATGAACCTAAAAAAAAATTTCTTTGCCTTCTTGAGCAGAATTCTACAAGAATTGTGTGATTTCTGACTTAATTTCAAATGAAAAGAATTTTTGCCTTAGTGTATTTCTTTTAGGAGTATTTGAAAAACAATACTATAGGCTTAATGAAACAGCTTAGTTTTTTTTGCTAAAGAGCACAGTTGCCTGTCTCTGTGGACTTTGCCATGAGATAAGCACAAAATGGAGTGACAGGATGATGCTAATTCCAGACCTGGTAGAGGCAAGATCTGGCTATCTCATCCTGGTTAACACATCCAGACAAAATTTCCCACTGTGGCAAACAGTGTAATGAAGCAATTTCTTATATGCATATCACTGGTCAAACAAAAGGAAAGCCAACTCAGCAACTGTGCTGAAATCAGCTCTGATGGGTAAAAGGTAATTCTGGCGGGGGGAGATCATGATGGCTGACTCACAGCCCATCAACCCAAGAAACCAACTCAAAAGAAGAGAAAGACTGAGCGTGAGGGCTAATTGGCATTAGAAGTGATAGAATCATTCAACCAATAGAATAAGAGAACTGTTTCTCCAATGAGCCTTAATTCCTTTGTTTGCTAAGACGCATAAATAGTGAAAAGTTTTGAACAGCCTCAGGAACTCCACCACCAAGAAGCCCAGTGTGAAGAAGGAGCAATGGGATGCCTCTGGATCCATGGTACTGACTATCTTCTGCTTGATCTCTCTCTCTGTCTCTGTCTCCCCTTTTCTATTCCTTTCTATCGCTCTATCTCACATTTATTGCTAAATAAAATCTGTATTGTTGACTTCTGCATATGGTCTCATTTGCACCTTAATTCAGGCAGAGGCATCTCTCACTAATCAGTTCCTAACATTTGCAAAAACAGTCAGCTGATTTGATTTTTCTCCCTCCTTTTCTTCCAACAAATCTCAGTAACTTTTAGGCATGTGGGCAGTTTCTCCAAAACTTCCAAAGCGGAAATTCTTTTGTTTTAATTCCAGTGAAGAAACTTCAATGTTAAATGAAAGGAGATAAAACTCCATATTGACTTTTTTAAAAGGCATTTCAGATATTTCACTGAATTGTTAAATACTCACATTCGTATATTGTCAGTGTGTTTATACACTACTAAACACTGTCAGACAATTCCTGTAAGCAATACTGCAGAGTGTCATCCCTGCGATGTCATGCCGGAAAGCACAGGTACAGAATTCTGACATTGTCTGCTTTCTAATATCCCTTGCAATCTAAATATTACTATTCAGTGCCCTAAGGCTCACTTTTTACCTTAGCTCTTACTGATTTTGTTGTATATAAGAAATGTCCAGAACAATCACAGACAGGCTTCATATCTTGCTATCTATGTTTAAAATGTTTAGATTGCTGGAGGCTAAAAATGCTCGTTATTTTGTTCCAACAGCTTCAATGTTTGCAGGAGAACCAACATCTACAAAATTAAGTTGTTTTTCTTTGAAAAATATTTTGAAATCTCAACATGAAACCGCTGCAACACTGCATTCCAGGGATGCAAGATCAAAACCTTGCAGTTTTAAATGTTATCAGAGTTCACATTCAGTGAGGTAGAAAGGTCCGTTAAAATTTCTTTTTTGTAATCTTGTATGTTGCATAGGCAGAACCAGTACCCAGGTATTCTTATTTTCTGTGCCCAAATTTCTTAATGCCTCAAGACATTAAACTCAGGGCGTGAAAAGACTGTATCAGCAACAAGATCCAGCCTGCTGCACTTGTGGGAAACAATTCAATAGGGACTGAATTCAAAAACATTCTCCAGAACATCTGCACTGTTATCTTCTGTACAATAAATATGTGAGACCCCTGTAAAATATAACACATTTAAGACTTCTAGTCAAAGGACCATATGCCTCAAGGTATCAGCAAGAGAGTAGGAAATACAAAGGTTGCCAGTAACGTATTGGATTGCTGAAGTGCAGTTTACTGTCCAGAAGTGAATGTAGTCACTTCCCTAATGATCTCCTCCCATCTGCCCAGAGGAAAATGGTTTCCTATTTCCTGACATGAATTATGTAGTAATTTTATTAGGTTGGCTTGTAAATATGGGAGCAAATAGCACTAACCAGCAACTCTGAAATTCATAAAACAGCTTGTATGGAGAAGCTGGACAATCTTATTCATCCTTAATTTTGAGCACAGAGACCTTGGGATTTGATATAACCACTGCTAGAGTAAGACAATTTCTTTCTGAGATTGGGGCTTATTGCTTATGTGTATTGTACATATTAAACAGGTATTTAGATTCAAACAATTAACTGTGATGTGAAGACCAATAAACTCAGGTCAAGGGTTGGGAAAGGAGAGGGAATCATAAATGGTATTGAAATCCTTTACTGCTGGATAACACTCCAGTGACCACTGTTAGAACAGACCTTTCATTCTATCAATTCAAGCATGGATATTTGTAGTCAAATTCCCAGCTATGGGGAAAAAAGCCAACAAAACAAAAAAACCCCTTCATTGATCATTTCTGTGAGTTGGTTTCTGGAATACAGTTCAAGTGCTGTCTTGTAAAATCACCTTTTTACATTTGAAGACATATATCTAGATTATTATCCTTTAAAAAATATAATGTTATCAAAGGACACATTGGGAAGAAACAGCGATAGAACCTAACAACCAAATCAGGAAGAAGACTTCTTTCCCCAATACATGTTTTTTGTGATCAAAGAACATTTCCACTTTAAGAATCCCAATATTAATTATGCAGTCAGGAAATACCACATCACCTAAATGTACATAGATACCCAACTTTTTGCTGAATAAATGTTGATTAGAAAGGAGAAAAATGAAAGGAAAAGAGAGAGAACCTTTTGGGATGTATAGGCATATATGGCAAGAAAATTTGGTAACGTTAATCAGATTTTGCAATACTTAAGATATTCTATGAATAAGGAGGGAACTAAACCAAGCCTGCAATAAAATAATATGCTTCTTAATTCAGTGTCAAAAAAATCTGACCTTTTACTTCATCTCAGAGGTATTTTGCCTTCCTTTCTTTAAAATCCCTATTAATTTAGGAAATGTTCATTCAAGAGACACAATGGATCATACCCTTCTGAATAAAACAACTGTTTAGAGAGGTATAGAGAGGTTTGCAGTATGGTTGAGAACTAGTCTCATATGAGTAACCACAAAAAAATAACATAGGAATGAAGAAACTGAAAATATGTTGTTTTAAAATTGTGCTTTATGTCCCAGGTCCATTACGAGAAAGAATCAAAATAACAGGATTATAATTTCTTATTCTAGATTTTTGTCATGTTTAATAAAATCCTTGGAGAAGGGATTTAGCAAGAACGTTCCTTTCCCTAGACTACCCATGTTCTTCAGAAGGTAAATTTCTCTTGTACCTAAGGCATGATACCAGTGACAGCAGATAAACAAAATATGTCCGCAAGAAACACTTTAGAACTTATGTTGAGATCAGTTTTGAATCTGAGTTTGCAAAAGCCATTTACCTTAAGCTTTTCTACCTTTCTTTAAAAATTCACATAAACACACATAAGCCCTTTTAGTGGTTATAATTGGTATACTTCACTGAATACATAAGAAACAAGCAAGTTATAGCTTTTAGGGTAGACTGTGCCACCACGATTTATTAAAGCAAAACCACTAAGATCATGCTTCCTTTAATTGGCACTTATATCTTAAATATATAATTTGAGTTAAATAATAACTCTGCTTATTGGAAAAGGGAGACTTTTTTCCTGTCTCATAATCATACAATATTGTTTAACATATGTACACATGAACATTTAGATCTATTCAAAATAATGTTGCATCCACAATCAGGTTTATGGTGCATCTATCTGTGAGCACAAATGGCTACAGTCAGGTGTCAAACTGAAATGTTTTCCAGGACCAAAGCCTGCCAAACACTTCATGTTTGCCATTATGGATGAGGTTTAGTCTGAAATTATGTGAAATCATGCTGGCAAAGTTCAGTTTTAGAAGATCCAAACAGTATTTGAAGCAAAATTCTGCCATGTGTTTTGGATAACTTTCTAAGCCTGGGGAACCAATGCTTTTGGCTTTCCGTATTCCAAAGTGTTCATCCAGTACATCTGGTTGCAGTACTCATGCCCTGAAATTTCCCATCTGAGTGTCTCCTTTGGATCCAGCTTGAGTGATAGGCACTGGAGTCCCTGGTTGTAAGGTGACCTTCTTCTCAAACCATGAATGAGAGTCCTGGATCTGCAGATCTCCACTCAAACACTTTCAGACCAAAATAAAATTCAAAATTTCCAAACATTTCCTAACTTCAGTCTGGATAGTTCTACTCCTGATTTATTCTCAGAGCAAATTAAAGTTAGCTATTTTGAAACACAAATTGAATAATAAAATTAACAATTGTAGGTAGGAAAACCTCTACCAATAATTTTCATCCCAATCTGTTTGCAAGAGGAGAGATAAAGAAGAAGAGTTTTGTCTTGAGAGATGACAAAGAAGGTAAAATGTCCAGTTCATCTTTACAACTTAAAAGATGGGTGAGCGCATCTGCAACATATTCCCAAAGACTTCTGGAGAGATTTGGTACTTCGCATACATGGGCAAAAGTACATCTACCTCTACATATTACATCTTCAATTAGATACCAAAGATTCAACTGAATGTACCACAATTTCCTTTTGTTTGCTAGGAAACAACCACTTCAAAATTACTGATTGTACCAGGGAAACTGGTGAACCTCGTGTCATGGTAACTCCTAATAAATTATCATGGTGGTTCTCATTATTAATGGTTGTAAAGTGCTCACCTAATGAAGGTATTTGTGAATGCTGGTTTATAACACAGATGTGTATTACCTGATACAGGAACAGTCACATTAGTTAAAAGCATAAAAGCAGCATAATTAATGTAGCTAGCAAGAAAAATTAAAGCCTCATTTATTTCAGGGGAAGCTTGGTGCAAAACTGTATATAAACAAGGCATCAGAAGTGACTGGAATGTAATTATTCAAATTCATGCTTCCTTGATAAAACTAACACAGTCAGTTATTCTGCTCATTCATTTTATCCCTCATTTCTTCATATATTTTGTGTAGGGATGACAGCCCCAGCCTGCTGTTCTAAGTTACTCTGTGTGTGGTGACTGCTGGCTTGTTTGAAATGCAAACTAAATGAAAACAAAAAAAACAACAAGAAAAATTTCAATAATTTTCTCTTTAAAATGCTGTCTTGAATTCTTGAATTAGTAAGAAGAGCTTTATGCCAGGTTTTTTTCGGGGTTTTTTTTTTTCAGTTTAAGGTAAGAATAAAACTGTCTAAATTACTAGGGGATCTTGTCTGCTTTTGTGTGTCCAGTTAGTTTATGGTTTTTCTGACTTTGCTCAATAAGCTTATATGTGTAAAAGGTTGTTTTTCTATGTATGCCTTCTCTGGGAGTCCTCAAGTATGACCCATATTTCTGGACATTGGCATTAAATAAATTTCATTT
This sequence comes from Edolisoma coerulescens, assembly GCA_013397115.1. Classification (NCBI taxonomy): domain Eukaryota; kingdom Metazoa; phylum Chordata; class Aves; order Passeriformes; family Campephagidae; genus Edolisoma; species Edolisoma coerulescens. Next base: position 637,050 of record VWZW01002569.1, read on the forward strand.
AATAAGCTAAGCAATGTAGTTCATCCAGTTCTGCCATTTAAAATGGTAAAGAGCTCTGATTTAATGAACTAAAATAAACTAAGTCAGCACTGTGCACACAAATTTTCAATACCAGCATTTCAGAATCAATTGTACGGAGATGTCGACTAAAAAACAGCAACTGTGAAACACAGTTTCCATTAATTCCTATTGGAAAACTTACTGAAATAAAATTAAATGCATAAATATCTAAACAATTTCTTTTTCTTGATCTAGTATACATTTACATCTGGATTGGGTGAGGTTTTGCTTGATTTTTAATTAAAACTGACGTTTCTCCTACTTTCTCTATAAATTTAAAAAAAAAAAATTATTTGAAACATAAAGGTGGGCTGTTTTCCTGACTAATCCTGTAATTATTCTTACACAGTTATTTTAACTAAGAGGAGCAAAGGTTATTTGTCTAATCAAGATACAGCTGGAAGGAAAAAATTCTAAGACCATTCCATGCTTTAAAGAAAAATAACACAAAATGTAACAAACCTTCCCTAAAAATCAGAAGATTGTTCAAATGATATTTTATTCCATTCCAGTGTCTATTCACTTTCCCAAAGCCTTCTGGACTGCCCTTCCACTGTGAGAAAGAAACCATCATTTATCATAGCCTGCTCCTTGCTTGCAGGGCCCTATTAACCTCATTGTCAGGCCCTGCCATCTCTTCTTGGGTAACCGTGAAGGACAGCTTTCCTGTCATGAAAATATTACAAAAGAACATTGCATTTATTAGTCTCCCTTTTTCCTAGTGTTTCCTTACCAAGAACAGGCAAAGTCGCATAACTGTTTTATGCCCACAGTTAATTCAATCATGGTCTTTGAGAAAAATTTTCAGCTATTTGGAAACTTTCAGTGTTTCTTACCTCTCTGGTATGTTGTATGTATACTTAAAAATCTAAGGGGAGTATTTGAGGGCAAAAAAAGAAAATTCAAAGCTGAAATTTACACTGTAGGGACTTGTTCAATTCAGAAAAATGTAAAGATTTCTGTCAGGTGACATTCTTCTCAGAATGTGTATTTAAATACATCTTACTCACTTAAAGCTTCTCACCCAAGGCACAGCAAAAAGTACTTATTTGGATTAAAAAGTAACTGAAGTTTCAGAATTTTCTGTGGACTCTTCACCCACAGCCATCCTTCTGCTTGCTCACTGCTACCTGATAATCTCAAGCCATCATCAGGGCAGCACACATGGTTGGCTCTTCAGAACTCCTCACACTGTGAATTCTCCCTATTTCACATCAGCTGCAGAAGTCTGGGGGCACCAGGAAGAAGAGCAGCCTGCATCCTAATGTGACACAGGGACTGTTTTCTAAGTATAATCCCAGCACAGCATTGATGGCCATGACCAGATACCTTAAAAAGAAGATCAGAGAGTACAAACCCTCCTCTCCTGACCCTCTCAATTAACTGTATCCTTACCTACTTGTTTAGCTTACAATACATATAGTCATACAAGCACAATACAACCAAACAACCCACAAGTCAAATGCATTGAGAGATTTTTGATTAAGCAAAAGAAAATTTTATTATCATCACAACAGATAAGAATCCTCCCCACTACTTCCTGGCCCAAATTTCTACATTCTACCCCAAGATACTCTGCTGTTTCACTTACTAACAGCATATGTCAGAAATAGGTATATAGTACAAAATAATCTTCACATTTTAATAATAGACAGGTACTTTTGCTCATAGTTCTCAGAGCAAGCAAATAAATCAGAAAGTGCCTGTGAAAACTTTTAGCTCAAATATTACCATTTTAAGCAAAACTGACTTAATAACAATGGAACTAGATTTGAAATACTGCTAAAATTTAACTCTAAAAGTCATTTTCATGCAAACACAATATGAGTAAAGGCATCTAACAGCTTCACACTCAGAGGAGCTGTAATGGTGAGGCAATTACAGGCAAAAAAATGGGGAGACAATTTTCAATAGAATACCTCATTTCTTAAGCATAAATTTTGTATAATACATGTGAGAAGGCTCTATTAATATCCTTGGACAAGACTGACAGGAGTGGAGCAGAGAATTGCATGTCTTATTGCTGTTTCTTACCTAACGAGTTGTTCACTGCTTTCTCTAATATGTATTCCTTGTCAAGATGTGAAGGTGTTGATAAAATTACTCTCCATGTCTTTTTCCTATCCTCTTTCATAAAACATTGATGAAAACTGAAAAGGATCTGTACTGGAGGAAAAAAAAAGGACATACAAAACACCAACTTAAGATGAAGGATTTTTGAAGAAAAAGTCTCACTCTTCTATTAAAAAGTACTGAAAGGGCTTTCTTTTAATGTATCCTTATTCAAAAGGAGTTCTAGCTGGCAGAATATTTGAAGCAGCAGTCTTTAATCTATCATTGGTCACCTGAAAATTTTATGTATTTTTAAAACAAAACAAAAAACCCACAAATTTTAAAAAACAAAAGCAAAAACAAACAAACAAACAAACAAACAAAAAACAAAACCAAAAAAATATCTGGGACCACAAATGGCTCTTTCCTCACTATTCTTCTCTCCGACATTTTCTAGTAATGAAAATTTGGTAACAGCCCTGTACAATAAGGTGGCAAGGATTTTAGACATCATCTGGACATATACATTAAAAAAAAAAAAAAAAAAGCTGGCTAAATAGTTATACAGTTGAAGACTTATTTAAAAAGAACTCAAATCCACCTTCCCAAAGATAAAAGTGAAGGCATGATACTATAATGAATTGGATATGTTTGCCTTTGACTGATTGTCTCTTTCACAAATAGTCATTGCAATGTTTGCAACCAAAAAATCATGGTATTTGATAAAATATTCATGTTTCTGCTGGGTAGAGACACAACACACAGCAAAAGTACAATCTACACAGCAGAAGCAGAAACTTCCTCACTGCTTTCTTTTCTCATCATGCTTAAATGACTTAGGAGGCTGGTTTTTTATAAACTCCATCCCCAGAACCTTATGAAAGGGTGTCTAGTTTATCCTCAAATCATGTCCACAGTTTAATGAAGTAATTTCCCCTAGAAAATTTTCAGTAAATGCTTTCAAGAAGTTCCTTGATGCCCCTAGCAAATAAATACATCAAATCCAGCATCAAGTGTGAAAGCAGCAGCACAAGGACACCTGAACTGGAGAAGTGAGAAGAGGAAGAGACACTGAAATCTGCTTCCAATCTATGACCTGAGAAACAAGCTGCAGGGAAGCTGAAATAGCAACAAATGAAAGAGTTGGAGTAATAGCCACAGGAATAGACAGGTACTTTTGACGTTTTATACTTTGTAACTCTTTCTTTGATAATTTTTCCAAATTCTTCACTCTTGCAAGCTTGATTTAACCTTTTTTTCAAATCTACCTGGTATGAAGTATGATCTGTCTCTCTTTTTTTTTGCTTTCCGCTCCAAAAGGTTTTTTTTGAGGTCAGGTAATACTGACTACCACATAACAGCCAAAATAGACCTCCTCTCCAGCCAGTTTTTTTTGTTAAGCATGAGCTTACAGCGCAGCTTTCAAAAAAAGGGAAACTATCACATATTCCTCTATGATTCAATTTCACTAATAAAAAATATTGAAACAAATAGAAAATATTGAAACAAATAGAAAATGCAACTTATTTAACATTTTGCTGTGTTTTCATAGGATTCAATATTCTCTCCCTATTTTATTTTTTTTTCATATTACCTCTTATGTGATTGTCTGAGCTATGTGACACTAATAAAAATAACTCAATGCATTCCTTTATTTATGGGTTTGGGTATCTGGTATATTGGATAGCTGAAATCTCACTTTATTTTGTAACCAATTTAGTGAAATTATCTGTTGATTTTCACCTGAAGTTTAAAAAAGAACAATAAAAAAATTTTTTTCATGCATTTTGAGATTTTGAATGACATGGATGAGACTGCATCACGTCTCACAAAGTAGGAAATACTGCTGGGGAAAGTCTTACAAAAACTATTCTGGCCTTTGGTCATTATTCAGTGATTCAGTATGGCCATCAGGTATTGACAAATATGTCACCAGTGACAACACTGAGCAAAAGGACTAAACACATGCAGACATTTCTTTTATCTATCTAGGAGGAGGTTTTGGAATTGAATTATGAGTCACAGACAGTAGACTCATACCGCTGGAGTGTAGTGGTGAAGATCATTTCTCTGTAAGTGTTTCTCTTGAATGGTGCACGTTTGGCACTGTTGAAAAGGCATTCTGTTTGGATAAGAATCTAATAAATCATATTTCTCAGGAGCAGAAAAAATGCTTTTCACCTCTATATTAGGCAACTGACAGCACCAAGTGTCTCATAAAGAGACCATGGAATTAATATTCTGTAAACATGCAAGAAAATAGGGTCCTATTCACCTGTCACAAAAATGTGCCAAGAAGTGTAGTGTGATGCATTTTTGATACAGATTAAACATTTTAACAAGCTGAAAATTATCAGCTTAACCAAAGGTTAGAGCAGGGTAGTGATAGAACTGATTTGATTCTAGTCCAGCTTAATTTAAATGCTGGCAAGGAAAACAGAGGCAGTAAACGTCAAGCTGGTCACTGCCGAGATATTTTGGACCTCTTTTTTAGAATATGAAATTGCTTGTTTCTGTGTTTTTCTCCTGCCCCCATGCAATGTTTATACTACTACCGGTATCAAAAAGTGAGATGCACATATTTGTTGAAAAGTCTATGTTTTCACAGCATTTCATATGAGGAGTCCTACTGTGAATTATGAACGAATGATAGATAAAGAGTTACCCACAAAAAATAATATCCCTGATCTCCTTCCCCTCAGTGGTCAGTCAGTCCTCTCTGTCTTTTACCATGCCTCTGGGAACTGATCATTAAGAACAGCTGAGTTCATCCCTCTGTCCTTTATAAGTCGAAGGACTTCTTGACAAGAAACTTAGCTTCTCCTATTTCACTATGCGTGTTATCATCTTGTAATAAGTTGACATATGGATTCACACCCAAGGTCAGTCATTCTGGCAAGCCACAAAGCTGCCACTGCATAGACAATCCAGCTTTTAGTAGTAGAGAATGCAATGTTGTTATGGTCAAAATCCATTTATAATGTGTAAAACAGCCTTTCAAATCAATGAGAAGCAGTGAGCTGTAAAGGAATTGTATCCCAAGGAATCTCCTTGCACTTTCTTTTTTATGCACAGCATCATTACAGATCTCACATCACATAAAATCTGAATTCTTTGAGAACAAATGAGGGCATTAAATTCTTTTAACTTCCACTGACACGACTGTAACAGTACATCATGTTCAGAATTGCTGGGCAGTCAAAAACCTAAAGCAGAAAAAAATTAACCCATCAAAATAACTTAATTTTTGTCATGGGTCTATACTATGCACAAATGAAAACCTGTCTGTCACAAATAGAATCAATTCAAACAGCAAGGAAATTCAATGGGGCAACGCCTATTTTATGCGTTCACAGTTTCAAAGCATTAAATTGCTTGCAGGTGCCAAGTGCAAATACTGTCTTTTCCTTTCAAATTCTATTTAGACATTAAAAACAGTAAACACTGTGTAAAATTTAATATTTTTGATCATGAGATTGTGCATTATTTCATCCTCTAGAACATGCCCATGCACCAATGAAGGTGAAATCTCCAAGACACCAATGAAAAGTTTATCAGATCTCCAAGGAAGTGACAGGCTTCTCAGGAACCTGTGAAAGCTTCTACTGCTGCTAAAGGAAACTGAGAGGATGGAAGGAATTTAAAATTTCAGCAACAAACACAAAAACAGCCTCTGGCAAAAGAAATGCTAGTTACAAACAGTACAGCAAAAATATGGATGCTCTAGTTCAAGTATCAGCAGCACATTCCCTGATGACCAGCTAGATGACTTCTACTAATTCCCCTATCTTCTACTGGGAACAGGAGGACTGCTGTTCCATCTGTTGGAAACAGAGAGAGGGGGTTAGAGGGGAAGTCACTTCTGCCACTTCTCAAAAAAGAAATATAATCTGTCTTACTGCAGCAACAGCAACATAGCAACAATATGCCAATATGCAAACAGCCAAGCTAGAGCCCTGTGTTTCAGAGGTTTCTTGGCTGGGCTAAAGACAGATGATGAACCTCATCACTGCAAAAGTCAGTCCCACTGTTCCCCTGTGGGAGTACAATACTGCTGGCACTGTTGAACTTAAGATGCTACATTTTCAAAGCCCTAAAGCACAATCCCGTGTGCTGTGGGGAGCACCGAGGTATGTGACTTCCAAGGAGGACTTCATGACAAAAGACAATGCTTTATGGAGATACCACAAATTAAGTGTTATAATAAGTGTGGTAAAACAATGTCTCATTGGGCAGCAAACCTATCAGTATGGCAGAAATTCATGGGAAGCAGTAGTAGTTGACTAAATACCTGCTTGTTTTATTCACTGTTTGGGGTCTGCAGTAGAGATTGTCCATCATTGTGCAGGAGCTCCTGTGGCAAACACGGCTGCTCCTGCCATACTGTCTCACAGGCAGTGCAAGAACCCATCTAGTGTCCTCGTTCTTGGGTATTTTTCAGTGGGAGATGCAAAAGAGCTTTATCGTAGTTATTGCCTGATTCCCTCTACACACTGTGAAGGGAACTGTTCCCTGAAGTCCTTGGGGAAAGATAGTCTAGATACACAAGGATTTTGTGACAGTAAGAAAATATTACAGTGGGTTTTTTTGACATCTTCCCTCTTGTCACAGCCTGCTCAAAAGAGAACACAGCATGATTCAGGTGTTCTTGTTTTATGGAAACACCTCTAAACATAATTCCTTTTTTCCCCACAGGGTATTATTATTTTTTTTAAATTTGAACTAATTTATTACTTGAACTAATAATTTACATTTTAAATTTCTTTAATTAGTAATATTCCATAAAAGTAGTAGAAAGAAAATGAATTACTTTAAGAAGTCTTTCATTTAACGAAGAATTCAGTGGGTTAAGGCAGCTCCTGGAGACAACAAAGAATAAATGATTCAAAAGAAAATGTTTTCCTGATTATAAACAATAACGTTTTTAAAATTTTTGAAGGGTTTAAAAATTCAGGGATAAGGTACTAGACATTTATAGCGTTGTTATGGTTGCAATCAATAGTAAAACTCAGAAAACTGCAGCAATGAGAGAACAGCAGACAGAACAAAAGGCCTCATGCCCTGAATAATAACACAAAATTTGTATACATGAAAGCATCAGATACATCAAATAGAAGTCAAAATGAATTGTAGCAGAATTAGAAACCAAAAAACCACAAAAACCCTAATGAAATTATGGATAATATAATAATTTTTTAAGCAGGATACACCATTCATGTAGAAATGTACTGTTTCAATTTCTTCAGATCTTCTTTTTTGGGAGAAAGAATGACAACTACTTTCCCTGTGAAGCTTACGAATACCTGTGAAGGTTGCTGGGGCACAAATAAGCAGCTCTGCCAAACTCTCAGCTACAGAGGAACCCTGCGTGAGAACAAGGAAAGTAAATACAGCCTAAGGTTTACTTCTTCCATTCCTCTACCACAGGTATGAAGTATGAAGCACTGTGAGTTATCACAGAACTTTGTGATATAACTTGAATAGGATAACAAAGTTCTTTCCATAAATCACTTATTACTAAGAAAAAGAAAAATTGTCTGTCAATTTAATAGAAGGTCATAGAATCACAGAATCGTGGAATAGCCATAATCCAATTATGGACCATCTAGTTCTAACCCTCCCGACATGGGCAGGGACATTATCCACTAGACCAAGTTACTTGTAATTCCTTCCAGCCTGGCTTTGAACACTTCCAGGGATGGGTCATTCACAGCTTCTCTGGACAACCTGTTCCAGTGCCTGACCACCCTCACAGTAAAGATTTTCTACCTCATATCTAATCTAAACCTACCCTCTTTCAGTTTAAAGCCATTCCCTATCACTACATGGCCATATAAATTGTCCCTCTCCAGCTTTCATATAGGCTCCCTTTAGGTACTGGAAGCTGCTATAAGATCTCCCTGGAGCCTTCTCTCCTCCAGGCTGAACAGCCCCAACTCCTCAGCCTGTCGCCATAGGAGAGGTCCTTTGGCCCTCTGAGCATCTTCATGGCCTCCTCTGGACTCACGTCAACAGGTCCACATCCTCCTTACGCTGGGACCTCCAGAGCTGGATGCAGCACTCCAGGTGGGGTCTCACCAGAGCAGAGCAGAGGGGCAGAATCACCTCCCTCAACCTGCTGGCCACACTGCTTTTGATGCAGCCAGGGTATGGTTGGTTTTCTGGACTGAAAGTACACAAACCTGCTCTCCTAAAGTCCGTGGTAGTGAGTTTGCTGTGTACCCTCATTGTTGCCCTGTCAGTTCACATGAACTAATTTTCCTGTATCCAGTATCTCCAGTTATCATCTGTTTCATGACTTTCTATACTCTTTCCATTACTGTACTTCTCACTTGGAGTAATTGAACTCCCAGATGCTATAACTAAAGAATGTAAATATATCAGATGGTAAGGCATGAAAACATATCACATGCCCTTCAAAACAGCTGCTATCAGAGTGCATGTACACTACATTAATGTAAACCCCCACGTGGTGTTCTATATTATTCCACTAGGTTTTCCTCAGGCTAATTTAGACAGTTTGGAGGAGATAAACCAGAAAATCTACAGTGGAACAAGGAGCAGATCATGATCTTTTATGTAATAAATGTGATTAAATTAAAGAATGTGACTTCGGTGAGAAAAGGACACAGGATATATGTTAAAGTCACTAGATTAATTTGCAGTACAGCATAAGGAAAACTATCAAACAAAGGAACTTCCTTCAGGAGAAAAAACTACTTAGCCACCAGAACAGGAATTCCTTCCTGAAGCTTCAAAAATTACGGGACACTTAAAAAGTACAAGAAACTGGGAGTGGCTTGACTGATTCTCATTCAAATAAAATAGTAACAAGAACAAAAAATACTTTAATTTTCATTAGCTATGTGCCTGGATTTTGAATAACTGTAGCAAAATCCATCAACTCTAAATGCTATAGGACTTTGCTGTCTGAATTGCATAATGAATTTAGTACTTAATTACCTTTTTAGGAAAAAAAGGCAGAAGATTAAAGATTAATTTATCAAATTTTTGTACATGTATGCAATATGGTGTGTAACAGTTAAACTAAAATCTGATTTGAACCGTATTCCAGCCAAAACATGTCCCTTAAGTGAAAGAATGATTGAGCTTGGAGGGTGTGTGAATGGTTAGAGAAGTGTTCTTCTGTCAAACTGAAATGTCATTCTTTTTTGAGTGCAAACCTAAATATTCCTCAAAATCCTTCAGTTTGGCATGGAAGAGAAGGAGCATGATGGGTCAATTTTTTGCTGATTTTTTAGGGGACGTGAACTGAAAACTGTGATTTATTTTCACTGCAGCACATGCCAATGTCTATCCTTGCACTGTGTGTTTGAATAATATCCTGAGAGATGCTGTAGAATTTGAATATTCAAAGACCAAATTTAAGGCAACATAGTAACTCAATTGCCAGTTATACATGCAGAAGCATCCAACACATTCACTGAAGCTCTTTTGAGTTTTGTGAGGCTCTCAGTCTCAGCCATTACAGAGCCAAAATAGCCCCCAACAACGTGCTCCTGTCTCCCTGGGGAGTGCCTGATACAACTAAACAACATTAACTTTATTTTGTAAATCTTTATGCTCAGTCCAGCTCACCATATGTCTGAACATTAATCAGAAAAAGTGGCAGAAATGTGTGGTGGTGTGGAGCAGTATCACCCCTCTGTGCATAGGACTTCTTAGAACTATGTGTCTGTGATAACGTAGGGATCAGTGATCTACCACAGCCAAAATAATGATACTGGAGCATTCATTTCTACTGAAGACAATAAAAAAAAATTTCTACCAGTGTCCATGAGGCCGAGATACCACCTGTATTTGTTCAATGGAATGTATTTGCCTTTGACTCAAGCTTCTCTAAGCCTCTGTATAGATCGATACATGTAAACACCTTCAGATCTCTTGACTGCCTTGTGGTATCTTTGCATGACATATTAGACACTCAAAATGGATTTAATATGTGGGAAACTCCTTCCTGAAGCAAACAACATCTAGAAGAAAGAATCTGGCTCTAGCTTCAAAGCATTTAATTGCTATTTTTAAATTGTCCTTAACTCAGAAGAAATTCCAGTTCTATGTTTACTGGAAAACAATAATAGCAGCAGGCCTGTGAAACAATGTGAATTCTAAGAGGAATGCATAATGACCCACTGATGCATAATCTAAAGAATCGACTTCTCTTGAAATAATTCTCTATGAAATAATTGCAGTATTTTTTCAAATTACCTCACTCTTTTTCAGAAGTAGAGAACAGTTAGAATGAGCCTCTTAAATATTTCATAATTTCCACTGAGAAAATGGAGAAATGTAATTTTGCCACAAAATGTAAAACAGAAGAAAACTTCACAGCCTGAAATGTGCTCTTTTCTGTTTTTCAACAACGTATTCACTTTGAAATTGTACCATGAAGAAGAAACAATTCACATCTCCTCACCATTCTAGCCAGCTTTTTTCAAAGAAAGGTTTTAAAGGCAATGATCAAGACAATGTACTTGATCACTCATAAAAGAAGTGTGATGTATAATACCTCAAAATTGCCGTTACTGCTTTTCCCACAGATGAGAATAGAATATCCACAGGTTCTAATTGCCTGCATTCACTTGTAAAAAATAAGCCTTTTATATGCATTCATTCTACAGTAAATCCTGATTTCCTTACCCACCTTTTAATTCAGGCAGAACTCCTACAAAATACAAAAGTCAGTATAAAAGCTATATTGATCAGGGTTACTTAGTAATTTTTTTATTTCACGTTTTACTAAAATTCCTATTCTATTCTGACTCTTTTTAATGATTATTATTCTCTGAAATAACTTTCATTTTATTCTACCTTATGGAAAGAGTCAAAGTTGAAGGTAGATTTTTGCAAAAGTGTTTACGAGAAAACAGATAATACACTCATTTTAAAGACTCCATCATGTGTCTTCATTGTTTTTGTATCATTTGTTTGTTTCTATGAAAGGCCTGGCTTTAGCATTTTCAATCATTTTCTTTAGATTTACCCTTTTTTCTTTGTTTTTATTCATCTCTCTCTTTTTCTTTTTTTTTGTTTGGTTTGTTGGCCATTGTTCAGTTGTAACTTAAAAAAGTAATTCACTGCTGTTCAGTTCCCCTGGGAAGATGCTATTAAGATTGTTCTTTGAAAAATAATCCAAATCTATGTATTTTAATAAAGGTAAAAAAATTAGAAAATGCAAGCACTAGAAAGGTATTTGAATTGGTGACCTTCCAAAAGGAACCCAGTAAGTTTTTGCAGCAAAAGAAGTTGACTTTGAAAAGAGGTTGCCCAGAGAGCTTCCTTTTGGAAGGGGTTACCTAGAGATATCCCATCCCTGGAAACATTCAAGACCAGGTTAAATTGAGTCCTGAGCCACCCGATCTAGCGAGTGGCATCCCTGCCCACAGCAGGGGGGCTGGAACAAGGTGATCTTTGTGTCCCTTCCAACCCAAAACTTTCTATGATTCTATAAATGCATGGGTCTTTGACAACAATTCCTTTACTCAGGTAGTCCTAAGATTGCTAAATGTAGAATTTCTGTTCACATGTCTTGAAGGTGCTTAATACAGGCATTGTAGAGAGCAGGACATTCAGGGACATAACCGTTGCTAATCAAGTTTTGTACCACTACTATTTCTTGATTTCTAACAAAGTATTCACAGTCTCCATTTGATTATAAGGATATTTCAGATTTACTTCATAAGATGGGAAACACGATGGATATTTTTCAACTTAGGCATAGAACCATACACAAAAGATACGCAACTGAACACAAAAGTGGGTCTTTAACATTAATAGGTGCTTTAATGTGACTTAAATTGCTGATGAATGAAGAAAAGATGTTTCTATGCAAAAGAAAGAACTATGAAATCACACAAAAAAAATTCTATCCATTTAGTATAAGCATCCTGGATTTAGACTGAAAAATAAATACTACAAAGACTGCAACTCACCAGTTGAAAAACTAAAACCAAAGATCATTTGCAGAAATCTCAGTAACTGGGGGTGTGACATTTAAAAAAATATTTCCTGAAAATGATTCTCATATGAACAGAGTTCCTTAGAAATCTTCCAGGGTACTTGGTCACTGGAAAAATAGTTTCATTTTTACTGACTTGTGTACTGACTTGCAGCTAGTCTGAGGTAATTTTTTTTTTTTTTAATTTTTAAAGAAACTACTTCATCATATTCTTCTCCCATTTTGGCAAAAGTCAAAAGGGTTTATTGCAAAGTCCTGAGCTAAGCAGAAAGGTGAGAGAGAATAATGACTGAGTATTTCTAAGAATAACCACAATAAAAAGTTATTCTGTTGTGAATAATACCTGAATATTAAAGTAGATTCTGATTTTGCATTCTGACAGCCAAATTTATACATGTATAGAGAAATATATCCATGTTTAAAATATATATAATATAAATATTATAGATATAAAAAATATTATATACACATACACACACGCACACACATGCATAGCTTCATGATCACATGCAATATGATGCACTCCATATTATTTCTCTTTCCAGCCCTGTGGAAGTGCAGGAACACAAAAAGGCAGGGAAGGAAGAAAGGAGGTTTGATAAGTATGTCAGAAAATGTTCAACACACTTGTAAGAACCAACTGAAAAGTCAGATTGCAACCACACACCTCTTACAGAGTCAGCACAGCTTCTGCAGCTATTTGCTCCCTACAGTACAGATGCCAGCAGCCACCTCCAGGTGATGAATTTCCACCATGATCACTGCACTGTATCACTTTCCAGATGATGAAGCATCTTAGCACTGAATGACTGGTAGTAAATCAGCTTTACTAACAGTGCCCACAGAAAGTCACCAGTTCCTTTTCAATCTTCCCTCCTCCTTTTCATAAGGGCTATTCATGACCTGGAGTTGAGTAATAGTGTGGCTGCTAGCACAAGTTATGAAATGAAGATCGTATCTTTGAGGATGAGCAGTTTATGTAATAGGTTCATCTGGACTATTTGGAAAGAAATCTTCACAACCAAAAAGACTTTCTTACTGCTCTAGTTATCTTTCATTGTACATAAATCACCCAAACACACCAGGGATTTAAAATGCTGGACAGAGGTGGGCTTATCAGCAGAACAGTGCAGCATGTACACCACCTTTAAGCATATGGTTAGGCTGATTGAAGTTAGAGATATTTTTGGTACAGAGATGGGAGATAAATTATATTCCCAGCTCCAGGGGGTTTACGACTATGAAAAAATTCGCCTGCCACAACTCTGAGTGCTTTCAATACATAAAAACATAACTCACAATGATATTAATATTCCATGAAATACAGTATTGTTACAGGGGAGTCATCTTATTTATGGTGTGTGGGATGGGAAGAGAAGAAGAAAGGCAAAATGAAAAAAAAGGGAAGGGAGAAAGAAAAAATATTCAGGTTCAGTACAGGGAAAAGAATACAAAAAACAAGGAAAAAGGCTAAAATGTAGTCTCAAGAAATCATGAATAGCAGAAAATTGTACAGAAAAGGAAATATAGAGAAGAAAAGGAAAAGCATAGCAACACCAAGAAGCAGGATGAATAAAGACAGGATGAGGATAAAATAGAAATATTGAAAGGTTGCATTGAGATGATGAGACAAGGCAAGGGGAATGAATGAGATTCTGGGAAACCCAGAGAGGGTGGAGAGAGGAATAAGTTGCACTTCTTACTGATTACAGAAATTTCATGCAAGAGAACAGCATGGGTACCATCACCTATTATAAGAATTTCATTTGGCAGACATGCTTTTAGGAGTGTTTAATATTGGGTATTTCACTTTTTCCTTACTTAGTATATCCATAATATTTCTTTAGTCTTTGCTTGTTAAAAAGATGCATGGCTGGCTTTGAGTTAAAACACATCTGTAGGAAGTAAGCGTTCATGTGTCATAGTGCACATGAAAGCTCATTCTTTTCCTTTTAATACATTATTTTTCCTGCAGTGCAGAACTGCTAGCCTGGGACATACATTCAGAGAGTTCTTGCTCTTCTTAGGTATGTAAGGTCATTATATAAAGTGGCTTTAGCCTCAAGCCTTATGAATAATACTACTGGAAACACATTTTAACAGAGATATTCTCTGCCAGCTGCTTAAGTGTATCCAAATCCAGGAGCCTGATTATAGACACATTCGTCGCTTGTGGGACCCTGCCTCCTCTCCAAAGACCATCTTTCTATGCACCTTTAAATTTTCCCTGTAATTTAAGATCTGGCGTCCAGAGCACCTTATGTAACAAAATGGTTTTCATGGTTGTTTTGAGAATTAACACTCACTACAACAGTATTTTGTTAATGTTTACAAGACAAAAATGGTACTCTTGGGGGGAAAATCTCTTTTACTACACAATACACACCTTTACTTCTTCTACTATTTGTTGTTGGTTTGTTTGTTTGTTTTTATGAGAAGTATTTCTAATCCATGGACTAGGATGCAGCATATAAAACGGAACTTTTGGACTGTATTAGTCATGTATGGATTTCCTGGCAGTGCAAATGACAAACAGGTAATAATAAATGAACTAATTAGCACATGTACAGCACTTTGTATCTTAGAAGCACCATACAAACATTAACTAATTAATTCTCACAACACCTCTGTGAGGAAAGGAAGCAATTATCCTGAGCCCCATTAAATCCACAGAGAGCAGTTAAAGTATTATTCTGGTTGGAAAACATAAACCTCGGGCTGGTGCTATGGTGGTTTATGTTTGAGATTTCTCAGTGATATTGCTCTTCAAAGCAAGGTCAGTGAGCTGGGCTTCTACTCTGGCAGAGGAGAGGGTACAGTCTGACTGGGCCAGCCTGCTCTATCCTGCCCTCACCTGCTAGGTGAGAAAAGGACATGTTTCTGCAATCCATTTTGGGAAAAAAACCCAGTATGTTTCAGTGAGAGAAGTTAGTGTGTGACTTCAGAACTGAAATGTGCCCTCTTGTGTGCACATAAGATAAGCACCAGAATTTAAGTAACATTCTATTTACCTCCCAGATTGATTCTGTGAACATATCATGCAGAGGTAAAATGTGAAATGCAAATAGAGCAGCCCAGGTGTTCATACAACAGACTGATGATCAAAAGAAATACCCCTAAGTTAAAATATATATCCATTAAGAGTGGTTCCAGGACTATATAAAATTTTTACTGGACCCTTCATCTCACTATTATTCCTTTGTAATCCCACCGGTTATAATTATGGAGTACTGCTCATGTAAAGGTTATGTGTTTTCACTACCCATTTTGGAGGACAGACCATTGGGCTGGATGCTGCCTTCAAAAACGTACAAGTCCAAAACTTCAAACAGGATCCCTGTTTTCTAAACCTGTGCTGATATGTCTTTGAAACTACAAACACGTCTGCAGTGGCTGTATTTTTCCTATCTGTAAAACACAAAGGGTCCAACAGATAGATACTCTGTTGTTCTAATAAATTGGAAAAATGACTGTGCTGCAATTTCCTATTCATAGAAAACAATGAGAATAGATAAAGTAATCAAAAGGGATAAAAGGGTAAGACTTTTCTGAACTTGCTTTGTTTATGGATTTTTCTGAAGAAGCAACAAGCGGTGTAGTGCTTTATCTCAGGCTTGGAATAATCTTCTTGTTCAGCTAAACTTTAAAGTATTATGTCTTAGAGGGAAGCACACTATCTGATGGATGTAATACCTACATGCAGATCTTTCTATGAGGAAAATCAAGTTCAGAAATCAAGCCAAATTTCACTCTTAATGGGAATGAAACAATTAGGTAATTCACTTAAGTATTACATATTTGTGAAACAAAATTGATTTTGTAGCATAGGTATATCAAGAGAGGTGCTTAATAGTATTTAATCATCTATCATCTTTGCCAGGACTTCAATTGTCAACCACATTTATGCATAAATTCTTCTCATTAACATAGATTTAATCATACAAATCCAACTTAACTTGTAAGTATGACAGGGCCACCAAACAGTACAATACAATAGAAGTGTATTAGCAGGTCTGTAAATTCACTGTTCCTGCAGTGACTGTAAAGTAAAACCATCTGTGCTCAGAAATGCACTACACTTGATGTTATCTACTTTGACCCGACTGGTAAAATACATGAAGCTGCATTCCCGACACAAATACGAAGTTTAAAAGCTTTCTGCACAGCTCTGTGTCTCTCCAGTAAGCCTGCATATTAAAGAACAAAGGCTCTATGTATGTTTATATCCACAATTAAAAAACATCTATTTCAAACCACTGATTAGAATAAAATTTATATTGTATAATGAAGTGAGTCTGCACAACTGCTGTTATGGGAAATGTGTTTAAAATTCATACATACTCCTTTAAAAAATGTCCAATAAACTGGGAAGAAATTAACAGAAAGGATCAGTAGCTGCAGTATCTCATTTTCAAAATGTTTATTGACATTTTCAACTGAGGAGGAGTGTTGATATTTCCTTGAATCTTTTAAGTAGAAAAAAATAATGTAAAAGTTTATAAATTTACTAGAATTTAGTAACATGTTCTATGTAGTCAGACATAGGCTCATATATACACAAGAATTCGAGTAACTTACTGACTCTTATTTCCACCACCGACTTTGCTTTAACGTTGAGTTGCAGATGCATTTCTACAATTGAACCAAGAGGTGGCACCAGGAATTTCTCCAAAATATCTATAAATTTAACGCATTATGCGACTGCGAATTAGATTCCAGGTGATTGGTAGCCAAACTAACAGCTAGCTATAATTAATAATTCAAAGAAGTATTCGGAGTATGAAGGAAGCATAGAAGGAAAAAGAACAAAAAAACAAAATTAAAACCCCCAACTAACAAGGGCTATGAAGCTCAAAAACAGATGGAATAAGAAATGACAACCTGATCAGAGACAAACAGAACAGGTTTACAAGACCTGAATCCTGGCAGTAGCAGTACAATAATATAGATGTTGATGGAAATTAGAAAGGTAAATAAGCAAGGCATGCATTTCTGTGAAGAAATTGCTCTTTCTTTCAGAAAATAACATCCCTATAATGTGACTCGAGCTTGACTTCAAAATTTAAGCACGCTAAATAAAGTTTTTGGAAAAGTAGGTGAATATATGAACACTTGATCTGTATGCAACAATTTAGGTTGTTCCAAATGTAAAGGAAAATGAGCATCTGAAAAGGCAGCACAGAAAATGTGAAATGCATCCAAAAGATGACGAAGTGTGCCTGTGGCCCCGGCAGGGATACGCAGATATGACATCTGTCATATGACATCCTGACCCACAAAGGCCTACAATGGTTTTTGCAAAATTCATAAAGCATGAGAGAAGGTGTTGCCATGCCAGGACACATTAAAAGGAAACAAACAGAAAGTGGATATTTCTAAGAAAAGTGAAATAGTACTCAAAGGAATTTACTGCTGGTTCCTATCTAAAATGCTACCCCCTAGTCAAGTACTACACCACATTTTAAAAAACATATATTCAAAACCACACACATACACGCACACGCACCAGCGTTTTTTAACATATTCTTCCTTCCTCTCCTCACTATCAAGACAAATTCTTATAGGGAGACTGACACTCACTAGAGAAACTTTCACCTGAAAGGCAGCCAAAATTATTGTTTCTGATATTTTGCTTAAAGGATTAAAAACATATAAAAAATGTGTGAAGGAAATTAATTTAGTATGCTATATGAATCTAAAGAAATAATTCTTCTTAAAATGTTTTACAAAACAACAGGTGACATACCAAAGAAAGTTTACTAGAAAGAAAAGCCTTTCAAACAAATGTAAGAATATTTTCCTAAGTAGGCAAGGGTTTGTTTTTTTAAGAGTGTGATGGAAGGTACAGATGTTTCGACATTTTTTGAAACTCACATACTTGAACTTAATCCAAAAATTTATATTTATTTAAATTTGAAGTAAAAATGGTTTACACTTAAATTTTATCTAAATATAAAGCTACATGACTATGCACATTTTGGAGGGAACATAGTGTTGTTATCCAGTAACAGACTGAAAAGCTTGTTTGAAAGTGTTAAGAAGAAACATAAGGAATAAGATAATCTGAGAAACATATTTTTTAATTTGCTTCCTAAGGCTCAAAAATTCTAGAAGCATAAGCTTGGCATTGTCTCAAGATGTAAAAAAGAAAAAAAAAATCCTTCCAAAGAGAAAAAAAGCAGATACGAAGTGCCAGGATGTTGCAAGTATCCAAGCCTTCATAGTTCTGATAACTGTAAATATCAAACTGAAACACTCTTAACACTCTACCAATACTTATGAGGGCTCGGTAGACAAAACTGTGAATGGTGGGGAGAAAAAAGAAATCACTTCAGCTTTTTAAAATCATCTTATTAAGAAAGAAGTTAGAGACAGATGTTATTAACATCTACATATACAGGTTTCCAGGAAATAATAAGAAATATTTATTCCATCCCTTGAATACATGCTTTGCATTAAAGAAATTTGAAAGGAATTTAATAAAAATATATCTTTGGCAACTTTTCCATCGTAAATGTGGTAAATGCAAAGGACCTCTTTTACTCAAAAATTTGAAAAAACAATTGCAACAATGTAAATTGAGGAAATATCCATCATAGTTAAATGAAATGAAACAAGTTGCAGTAGGAAAATAAGGTTGAGATCTACTACATTAAGAAAATACAATTTTATTTTTAAAACAGTATTAAAAAGGGAGAGAATATCTAATTGCAGTTTAAGAGAGGAAAATAATTTTTAAAATTTTCAAACAACCCACCTTTGTCATTCTGAGAATGTAAACCACTAAAAATCACTAAAGAGTTTGAAAACTCTTTGGTATGTCATGCTTGAATAAATTTTTTAAGGGAGTACATTAAACAAATGAAATTAAAAAAAAATAAAAAAAAACCCAGCTTCTGCTTCTCAGCCTTATTTTACAGACTCCAGAGGAAGAACAACCCAGAGCGCTGCTGTTCAGTCACCCCTATGGCTGTGCAAATAATTAATTTTTCAGTTCACTAACTACTCGCTAGAGTAGGGGTAAGAGGAAAAAAAATCAGGAAGGTAAAAATATTATTTCAAGTCAGATGGGAAAAAATCCTGTACAGGAATTTCTTCACAAAATGGAAAGAAAAATTCTTTGAGACACCTTTGATCTGCATTTTGTCACATTTATGGACAGAAGTCTTGTTTAAAAGCAAAAAAAAAAATTATTTTGTACTAAAATACTGAAAAAGTATATTTTAAAGCTTCTCTTCTCTTCCTATGAAAGGTCCTAAATTAGATCATAAACAGAACTCTCTTCAGTCTGTCATCATAGAGTCATGTTACTGAAGAATTTTAGTAAAATCAGTAGTATCATATGAACTTGGCACAAACATCCATGTAGGAGCCTATAAGCAGTCTAAAACGTGTGCTTATCTAAATTTCTTCTTTGTTTGGTTTTTTTGGGGGGACTTTGAGGAGTTTTTTTTGGGGGGGTGGGTTTCTTTGGTTTTTTTGGGGGTTTTTTGGGGTTTTTTGGTTTTTTGTCCTAGCAAACTGCTACAAATTCGTTTCTGCTCGTGAGAGACTGCCACTTTCATCTAACAGGGAAAACCTCTCAACGCTGTGCAAGGAAAGATGTTGCAGAAATTCCCATTTTCTCTGGCCGAAACACCTTATCTACCCCTCACAAGACAAATTTGAGGTTTAAAAATATAAGAGACACATCTTCATGATGCAACACCAGAGCATTTAACTCCTGCTCTTCCACAATCCTAATGAGCATTCAGTGCTGATTATTCATATGCTCCGATATATTTCTTAAATCTTACTGTTTATGATAAACTATCATTTGACTAGTTATCTAAAATTATTTCCGAATTAATTGAATCTATGCCCACAGGTAGCTCAAATTTGTGCTGTATTTCAACTTTTTTGTAATACAGTAAAACTTAAAAATTGGCAAAACTTATCATATTGAGAACATTCTCAATTTTGTTATAAATATTCATCAGTAACAATGGGACATAACTTGCTTTTATAGGTTATTCATTTGTCATAAAACAGGGTGGTATCAAGATCATGAAAAAAAAATGTATATCCAAACAAAATACAGGTATTTTTTGGTGCCCTGTATTTCTTTTGCACATCCCTTCTAGTTCAAAAGCCTTGTTTTGTCCAGCTTTAGAGAACACTGATTCACACAGCTATACAGCCTAAGATAAACTGGTGGGTTCTCATAGTCCTGGCAGGTAGACATTGAGGAGGAAACCCACATCAATATGGATTTCACCATTTGAGCTGGAGGGCAGTTTCAGCTCTCTTCAGTTATACTTAGTACAGTAAAGGTCAGAACAGTTGCACTGCTCTCTTTTCTGGACATGACAAATACTTTCCCCCATCCTGAAGAAACTGTGTAAATAGAATCGATCACTTGAGACTGAACTGTTCTGAACTAAAAAATCTTCAACTTTTCCTGCCTTACTTTCCTTTTGAGAGGATGCTTGCTTAATTTCTGCTGTTTAATTTTACTTAAAGGGTTCAATCCCCAGAAATGAAGGAAGTTGTCTGGGTTGAACCCAATAGATACAAAAAGTCATTGGTTGCTATCTCTAAGCAAAGTTGTGGCAGGCCCAGTGAAGTAGCCCAGGTGTGTATATAAAATCAGGTATGATGGCAAGCCAGACTACTCATAATTTATATGAGGAAACCCCTGCACAGCACTTTCTCCGTTGTGGGAAGACTGATCTAAGCAACACAAGCATGAGTTCAATTTGCCTTATTATTTGCCTTGTAGAAAATACTTCTATTAACAAGTCATCCATTCAGAACTGCAGAGTCCCACCAGTATGAACATATTAATTTAGGAAAAGAAATACAGGAATTAATTGCTTGAGAAATGCCATGGTAATGAAATACTAGATTATTGAAAGTTCAGCCAGAATAACCTAAGCAGATCTCAGCAGATGGCAAGGAAAGAAAGAAGTCATGCAAGGGCAAAATGGAAAATCCAAGATGCTACAGGTTGGAAAAGATATCCACGATGGCAAAAGTCAAGCAACATTTAACAATACAAGATATACACACACACACATATATATGTGTGTGTGTGTATATATATATGTAGGCACTTCAGGAATCAGAGCAAAACAGAAATAGAATTGCCTCCATCCAAATACCTTCCTTGGCATGTTACATCAGTACACAAAGGAATTTATCTGCTTGGGACCCAAGTGCTCATCCGTGCGGTTATATTCTCTGCCCTGCAGCAGGACTAGTTTGCTTGGCCTCCCTGCAATGTGGCACGGAGAGACTGTTCCCATTGTAAAGCAAGGAGAAACATCCCCTATTCCAAAGGACTTCCATAATGGAAGATTTTTTTTTTTTTTTTTCCTAAAAAATGTGTTTTCTATCTTAGTGTAAACAGCCTAAGTTTAAAACACGGCAATGACTCATCTTTGACATACAAATAAGGAATTTTCTGTTTGTTAAGGGGAGAGTGCTTTTTGCCGGTGCCTTTAGAATAGCCTGAAGAGTAGAAAGTTTTCATCAGGTCTCTGGCCTGGAGTTCAGATTCTGCTACAGCCTTGGATAAATAAAAGATTCACCCTTGTCCTTAAGTCATTCCAGCCCGTCTTGCTGAAGCCTTTCTTCTGGATGTTGACTTTGCAGACTGTACCTCCCTCAGCAATCAATGTGGTGCAATAGCAATGGGTCCATTGCAATGGACAGAACAGTTGGGGCACCTCATGCAGTTGGATCACCTCAGTGCACAGGACTCAGTGGAGAAAGTATTAAAGGGCAATCGGTAAAAGAAAAAAAAATACCTCTCAGCTCATTTTTTCTATAATTGCCACTGCTTTTATGTTTAAAATATGACCAAAAAAAAAAAAAAAAAGCTTTGCTTTTCTACCTAGGGCTTTTTACTTGCCTGGTTATGCCAGGCAGGAGTATGTTATTTTCTGCACGCTTCTAGATTAGGACACCATCATTTATAATCATAAAAAATAGCTAGAAATATTTTAGAAAGTTGTATTTTTATGATTTAATTTTATACTTTCTAGTTATACTTGGTGCACATTGATTATAATTACAGTTTACAGTTCATCAAAATAGCAGTGTTCCCATACATAAGAGAAGACAACATCTTTTCAATCATGGATAGATGCTAGATTCACAAACACTCACTTAACAGAGTTTTTACTGAACTTTATTTTTAAAGTTTACTGAGTGCTTTAAAAATTTTGTCTACCTAAGCTCAAACAGAGAATTAACAATTCTGGATTTTATCACTATTGCATGAAATATTTAAGCCTGCTTACTTATATTTACATTAAGACAAGTGCTTCTTCAAATTTGATTCCATTTTCTGAATTCATAGTATTTCATTGTATTCAAAAAGTACATAATTGAAAGACACAAAGTTCCTGAATTTTTCACAGTTTTAGAAAGAAGACAGTTCTTAAAAGAGTGGGAAAAAACCCCAAAAGAAAACAAAGTGAGGCAGCAGCACTGATTTAAACCATAATTATCCAGAAAGTTAGTTGCATAAGGCACGTAATGCTCTACTGGGTTCAGCAGAGCTACACGCCCTTGCACTGCTTTAGGATGTAGTCAGGATTATTAAACACATCTCATTCCTCCCCCTTCTTGATTCTGCATTTTGCCCTTGCTACTCAAAAACAGACTGTTAGAAATGCTTTGCATTCCAATGTCTATTTAACGACAGTTGATCTATTTTAACAAACTTTTCAAACACTGTTTCCGGATCACTATTTTTTATTTTTAATAAGGCTGTGTAAAAACCAAGTATAAATAAAGCCCTGATACAATAGTACTACATAAACACATGTGTTTTGCTCAGAACAAGAACTCTGGAGAGATAATTAACTCAAATTGCAGGGGTTTTGTCCAAATGCTTGCAGTTACTGACAATTTCCCCACTTTTAACTACCTTATAATTATAAATGGTCTACATGCCAGATCACTTTGTCATTTTTCTATTGGCTAGCAAGAAATAAAAGCTCAAGCTGCTCATAGTCTGCCTTCTTTATTGTGCCTTTTTTATTCTATATTTTGTCATCTCCATGGCTGCTACTGAAATGAGAAGAAAGGCCAAATCTAACCTTAAATTCCCTCGAATCAAGATGTTAATAATTTGTAAATCCCACTGAGGGTCACTAATAGCAATGACGGTCACTAATAACTGAACTCGCATGCCTTAATAAAACGTACAAAATCCTTTTACGCAACAGCCATTATTTCCACATCTGAATATCCATTCATAATGACAGTGAGCCTTTTTTATATGCCTTATTTATTTACTTTTAAATATTATTTTTATTATATAACAGTTTATGTAGTTTTCAGGACATCATATTTTCTTTCCCATGTACCTAACCACCATTGTTATGCCAGTGGTATCCCTAGAACATGGTCTGAAGTGTCTGCTCATCGAATTTGATGATCAGGTAAAATAAACAGCATTTTTGTTTGGGTTTTTGTTGGAGATTTTTTGGTAAGAAAATATATTTGGTCAAGCTAAGGTTGTGCAGTAGCTATCAGTCTGAAAGACAACAGTATTATTCATCTTGTCAGCAAACTGAACTTCTTGCTTTTAGGTTTTGGATTTGTTGCAGGGAATGCTTCTGTTGGGTTGAATGTAGCTTCTTGGTAGAAATTTATTTCGTCTGAGCAGATTCTAAGTTTTATGTTGTTTTTAGATGTGTATTATAACAGCAGATCTTTGTGAATGGACAGAAAAATGTTTTCTATTTTTGAGGAAGTCATGAAGTTTCCGTGATGGCAACATGAGCATTAAATAACTATCACTGACCATCAAAATAAAGAAAAGACAAAACCATCTGCTCTGAACCTCATTGTCCTCTCTCCTGTATTTTTTTACAATAGTTGATATGTAAAAGCTACAGTGATGAAAATTTCTATCTTCCCTTCCCTCAGCTTCTATAAAACAAAGACAGTTATTCTAGAGAATAGATTGTTCTATGAATACAGGTTGATTCTAATAATGATGAACTGCCAGTACTCTGTGTAAGCCACATATTCAAGTATGTAACACTCTTTGCAGACCAATTTTCCATTGCCCTGTGGGGTTCTCTCTTTTTAATGAGCACAGAGGGCCAAGGGAATTACTTTTTCAACACTGTTCACACTCCAAGTGTCATGATCAGTTCCCATCTAGCCAGACTAATACAAAGATTGTTTCATAAAATGTTTTAAAATGAATCTTTTAAAAAGTAATGGTACAGCAACAGCAAATTGTTTTCTTCTGTCACACAAGTACACAAATACAATGTTTTAAGATAAAGAAACGGGACACATGAACACATATTTGAAAGAATGTTTTTTGTTTTTCTATTGGCACAAACAATATCCATAAAGTTAATTTTTCTTTTACCTCATGGAACTGATTATACTGCAGCCAACCTCCAACTTTTATGCATCAGTACACATTCCTAAACAAGCTTTTTGTATTTGTGCAATATAATTATAGTGCATACCAATGCAACATAGTTATTACAGCAAACAAACAACAAAAAAACCCCACCCTACTTCTATTTTGCATCCATGTAGACCTAAAGCCTGAATTACTACTCTGGCATCTTTGATATGACAAAACTCTTGCTGACCGTAATTGAGCTAGCACACCACTCTCTCTAAAGCATCCTCATTTCCTCATTAGAATAGATTTTGGCTTTGTTTTCCTGCATTTTAAAAGTATTTTTGGTCATTTTAAATTATATGATATGTATTTAATCACCTCTCAGTTGAGTAGTCACCACTCAGGCAAAGGTTCCATCAATATGAATAAAGGTCGCCAGATCTGACTGTAATTAATGGCCATAAAAATATATCCAAGCTATAAATCTAAAAATTATGGGCACATAAAATTTAAGAAATATTTCTAACTCAGTCTAGTTCCATTTCAATACAAGAATTAAAAAAGGTTTAATCTTATCATAAGATATGTGATATTAGGGAGGTATTCTTTATTTATCCAAATGATTTACTGTACCCTCCCAACTTCTTGTGCACCCTCAGCTTACTTGCTGGTAGGGTGGGGTGAAAAGCAGAAAGGGCCTTGGCTTGTGCAAGCACTGCCTAGCAATATCTAAAACACCCTGTTTTCGGCACAAATCCAAGACATAGCACCATGCAAGCTACTGTGAAGAAAATTAAACAGTGCATGAACTTATCCCACATTTATACAAGCTAATACTTTTCTTTTATGCTATGCCACTTTCTGGGCTTGCTATTAAGAAAATTAAAAAACAAAACAAAACAAACAAACAAACAAAAACCAAATAAAAAAACCAAAACAACCACCAAAAAACCACCCTGAAGTCATCTTGAATAATTAAAATATGTACATATTATACAAATAAAATGCTGAAAACTTCCTTAGAAATAGTTATTGAAATTCAATGAAAAATGCCCACATTATGCTATTTACTTTCTCATAATAGCCAGAAAAATCAATTTTTTCCAAGACTGAGACTGTGATGAGCTATATTGCTACTTGTAAGT
The DNA here is from genome assembly GCA_013397115.1 of Edolisoma coerulescens. Taxonomy (NCBI): domain Eukaryota; kingdom Metazoa; phylum Chordata; class Aves; order Passeriformes; family Campephagidae; genus Edolisoma; species Edolisoma coerulescens. The sequence continues at coordinate 662,653 of VWZW01002569.1, forward strand.
TTACCACTTGCACTGGTTGTAGAACCTTCTGGTGGTGGTTGGATGTAAGGAAAATACTTAACTTTTTGTCTTGCTCCCATTTTCCCTCCCAGTGAAATCTATGCACCATCAACCTCTAGAAGAACAGTGGAAAGCTAGAGGTCCTTCTCATGCATGTCTGAACATGAGAGAAAAAACTCCAGCGTTTAACGAGATGAAATACTGACCCCAGTCAGTAAAGCAACATTAATAGAATTAGTTTAAGGGTCCCATTAACTGCACTGAGGATAAATGTTAGGGGAGGAGAAACAAGACAACCTTCCAAAAGGTCAGCAGTAGGGATAACAGGAAGAGAACAAGTGAGTGAGTGTTATGTTTGATTTTGTGTCAGTAGACATGGAAGGAGTGTTGTATGATCTTTTCTATGACTGCAGGGGGAAAACACTGTGAGAAGTGTATGATATTTTCTGTGACTGTAGGGAGAAAACCCACTGAGAAGTGCTGTATGATCTTTTCTATGACCAAAGGGAGAAAACACAGTGATGAACATAAATGAATAGGAAGAAAAGAGTTCCAGGATGCAAGCTCACAAAAATGCCAGGAGAGGGTAGCTTCCTTCCTACAATATGGACATGAATAAATAGGAATCTTTTAATATACATGTATATAAACTCCCCACATACATATATTATATTTAATATATAACATACTATATATCATATATGTATATACACATACTTACACATACACACACACATATATATATATGTATTAATAAATATATCCTGCCTCCTTGAGAAAGTAGCTTAGAATAGTAAACATGGGTAAATTAGTTTGTTGTAGTAGATAGGATGGTGTAAGTCATAGAGATATTGTCAGTGCGTTTTAACTTGTTTTGGAATATGACAAGAATATTTGAAATCCTTCAGAATACTCACACCATCAATATTTTTGTCAAAAGCTCCACTTCTGTGGAAAATATTTCCACAACAGGGTACAAACTTTGGCCAATATGCCATTTTTCAGAACCAGTCCCTTGGTTCCCATCCCCTTGTTTAGCCTCAATTGTGTATTTAGGTTTCTTTGCTTTCTCCTCTTGCAAAAGGAAACAAAAATAAAATAAAAATAATAATAAATAAAAAAACCCCCAAACTGTGGTAGCTGATTCTGGCTGTAGTGAAACCTACTGAGAAAAGAAGTGACCTGCTGCTGAACTCAGATAACAAGCAGCTTATGCCTACCCCAGATAGCTCATGCCCTTTAGGGAAAGAAGACAGACAGAGGCAGTCACACTGGCAATTGCACTGCCTATTCTTCTATATTCTCTTCATGAAACGAACACGCAATCCAGTCCAAAATCCAGAGGCATCAGGAATATGCAGGATGGAAATGAGATTTCAAAAAGCAATGAAGAAGACAACAAAACAAGTTTTTAATTCACCAACTTGTATTTATATGGTTAAATGGTTAATGGTTTTATGGTTATATGGTTAATGTAATGTATTAACACAGTTGGGAGTTACAATAAATTAGTGTAATGAGTCATTACTGAATCAATGATTTAAGACTGGTATCATGATGAATATTGATATTTCTGTTAATAAATATGATTTCAGTAGTTCATTTTATTTATTTTGGTGTACAGCTGCTCACAAAACTCTAATTTCAAATCAAAGGAGCTTATTTTTCTGGGTTTGTGTTAAGTCATGCCATTTGCTTGCCTTCTGAAACTGCAATTTAGAATACAAAAAAATTTGTGTTTAACTCTTTTAGGTTAAGAACCTTCTCTACTGTATTATCATGCTCGAGCCACAGGACAAAAGGACCAATTGTGTCTGGTTTTAGTGCCTGAATCAGAAGATTGCTCTTTAGCAGGAGCTTGCTGGACCCTGTTCCTGGAACTAGAAAATGATAATGATCTGGTATTGCAAAAGGAAGAAGCAGGGGAGACGCTGTAAAATTCCCGGCTTTAAAAAATTTAAACTAACAAGGATACCCATTCATATCCACTTGAACCTTCTCTTTCCAGAACTAAACCAAGGAAGTTTGGGATCAAAAATCATAAAAATGGTACCTATGAGCTGATTCATTAAGCTGTAATCTTCTGTTCAAGCTCCCTCTGTGTCACAGTGACCTGAGATGGAGTAAGTAACATAGATTCCATACTCCAGTCTCTATTTGATATGAAACTTCACAAAACCCATTGAGACAGAAAGGTTCTACATTCGCTCCAAATACAGAGATGTAGACAGGGAGCACAGCTAAGGCCAAATAGTATTTCAGCATGAGACAGAACTAGGGCAGAGGTTTTTCCTTCAGCTGTAAAAAAGATGTGATGGAAGAGAAGCAGTTAATAGGAGACCATGAGCATTTGTCTGTTCTGCTGAACAGTGCAGATAGATATATAACTTGTCTCTAAAGCACAGAGCTTGTACTCGTCTAAATTTTCATTTTCTTTTCATTCATTCTAACCAAGGAAGGGAGAAGAACCATGCCATAAGGAAAAACACACATTTCTTTTTAATGAATGAATCTTTTCATCATTAAAATGTGCTAATCACTAAATAACCAGGGACATTATTTAGATAATTATTATAGAATTATGAAACAGAGGTTATTGAAAATGAACACTTAGCTCCTAAAATTAATTCTACAGCATTTATGTTTCGTGAATTAACAAAATGTATTTCTTGCATTTGGTTTTCAATATGCACTTACAGATATGGAGTGAGGCCATTCATGGTTTATTTATATTCAATTAAGTACATGCTAAGAAAGAAGAGATGTCACTCTGCCTTTAAAAATGGTTGCAAACAAAGAGGACTTTAAAGGAATTTAAAAAATTATTCGGTCACAATGTTATGCACATCTGGTACATGGCGCAGAATTGAAACATTTTGCCTAAGAAATTAAAGGCATTAATCAAGACAACCTGCCCAAGTTTCCCATTTCAGAGGCTTTCTCGTGGGACGGAAGTTGACATGTAATCAGTAGACGTTTATTCTAACATTACCACTCAGACGTATAAGGGTCTTTTAGGCTGGATGAGGAACTAAGTTCTCAAAAAAAAAGATGGCAATGCGACCACATTATTCTGAATCAAAACTGGCCAGGCACCTTAAACATCACCAAAATAAGGAAAATTGAAAGCTCGTGGTGGAGTGCCTCTAAATTAGAAAACAACAATACTACAGCTGGTGGCAAAAGCAGCAATACAGATGTATTAAGTCTGAGAGTACTTACCAGACTAAAGGAAAAAGGCTTCTGACCATGAGGAATTTACCATCTATAGAAGAGTCGTTGGGCAGAGACTTAGCAAGAGATGCAGAACCTTTTAAAAAGAATGCTGCTCACATTTTAAAACAGACACTAAAATAGTCTATGTGAGGAATTGAATTAGTGGGAAGAATGAAAAATATAGTTAAAACTTTATGTTTGGGGTATTTTCCAACTTACTGACCAACTTTTGCCTCAGCACAGCTTCAATGTATTTTCCAAAGAAAAACACATCACCAGTTTCACAAATATCTAGGTCTCTGTCTGAGGTTACAGTGTAACAGGTAACCAGCAGTATGTATTCCATTATCATCTTCACCAGCTGTTAAAGCAGGTGGGGCAGTGCTCGTTATCTCCTACCATGACTCACCCTTGACAACTCCCTCCGGGAACTATCTCTCTTAATGGGCCATCAAGGACCCACCCACATGACTCATAGAATGACATCATCCCAATGTGAGACGCTCTGCCCAGGGGGAGGAACCAAGGATTCCTACCTGGATATAATCTGAGGTTTGGAACACCACACTCAGCCCT
>VWZW01002569.1:666532-839802 GCA_013397115.1 Edolisoma coerulescens
ACTTCATCTGGACTGCTACCACCACCCTGACTAACAGGGTGTCAGGTTGTATCCTGACTCTGTCAGTGTTCTTGTACTATTGCATTTATTTTAATTTTCCTACTAAATTATAATTCTGACTTGCAATCTCCCACTGGTTTGTTTTCAAAGTAGTACAGTCTCCCAAGCCATACCAACAACAGTGAGGTACATGTTATACTTTAAGAGAGTTCAACTTTGCCTGGATCACTGGCAAGAATTATTGAATACAAATACAGCTTTCTTCATTATATAAATTAAATCTTCTCTCTTTTTTTTTTTTTTTTTTAAATTTTAAACCACTGATTGCAAGATTTAATGCATAAGTTATCTCTATGTGCAGGAAACTTAGCCAGCCTCAGCTGTGGAAAAAAAAGGAAATGTAGAGTTAGGTCTGAGCTAACTTTAAGTTACAATTGTCACTATACATGTCCTACACAAATACTATCTGTTTAACTTTCCTCCCTTAGCTCTTAACAGGTAGTATTGCAAGTATATTTGTCATTTATAGAAGCACCTGCTGGATTTTTTTACTCCCTTGTGGACATTATGCTCAGTTAGCCATAGAAAACTTGGTTTCAATATTTAAATATTAAATACTCTCTTTTACTCATTGACACTAATAGAATCATTTATCTAGAAACGGAGGAGCTGGTTAAGACAGATACTGAAAACACTGGATTATGAATCACACACCAGACATACATTACTTATTCCAGTTTCTTTTCAAACCAATGTTTTTTAGATTTCTAGTGATTCAGTTTATAGGCTTACCAGCAATGTAATTCAAAAACAGGTGTGTTCCCTCAATTAAAAAATGCTTATTTTTTATCTACACTATAAATGAAAATACAACTAAGAAGTGTACTTACATATATATAAAAAAGTACTGTTGTTAAGGTGAACACACTTCTATTAAGGTAATCTCTATTGGTTTGTTTGGCGTTTTTTTTTTTTGTGGAGGAGTCATTATTGAAAGGCACTGAACTCATCTACAATAAGAGGAAGATTGGCTGTGGAAACTTCTCACAACTTGTGCATTTGACCTTCTATGAAAGGGCTTCTAAAGATATAAATATGAAATCATTCACAAAATATTTTTTAGATTTAGTCAGTTGATAAACATACAGAGGTGAAGACTCCACACATTCTCATCTTTCAGCATTTTTCAATTACATTGCTATCAAAAAGATACGTGATCTGTAAAGAAAATAAAAATAGGACAAGACAGAATAAGCTCAAAACATACTAATAAAATCTTCTAGAAATCCTTCAAAGCTTCATAATAGTCTTCCATTTGTACACATGTATGCACATGTCTTTTTTCCCATTTCTAAACATTTTTTTGAAATCAAAGGGTCTATAATTTTTCAAAGCGTATTGGGGCTTTTCAATAAAACTTGGGCAGCACATAAAGAAAACAACCAAAAGAGCAGAAAAGAAATATCCTTTACTGAGCTAATTACTATGCTTTATACAACCAAATGAGGTCTGAAATTTTCTAATTACATAGTGAATATATGAATATTTCCTCCTGCATATGGGATTTAAGGAGTGAGTTTGAGAAGATATGAAGGGAAATTAGGACCTTGAGAGATCAAGGATGAAACCATATTGATTCTATTACAATAATTTCTCAGCTGCTGTCTGATTAAAATGAAAGCAAATACTCAGGCTCCTTTCCTTTATTATTATACTTACTATGACACTTACTAGAAAATCTTATAATGAAGGTCAAGACTTTGTGTGATGACTTACTAATTTACTAGTTGTTTACTATTATTTCTTTTTTTTCAGAGTTTAGTCTGAGTCAAGTCAAACTTGGTTAGCCAGTAGAAATTGCAATTTTTGTTGCAAGAAGTTGGAAGCAACTTAGTGTATAAAGCAAAGTTATTTCTTAAAACTTTTTGTGAGAGGTTAAAATCATGAAACTCCAGAGTAAAATAAAATCTTGTTCAGAGCATAAGGGGAGAAAGGAATATGAGGGATGTATTCATATTTCTAGAGAGTGTGTAGCGTTTCATGGTAACTTTCAGTTATTTAGTGGTGTTCACCTACTGCATCTCAAGCATCCCATGGGATAGGAGGATCTGGGTACCTGTTTACATGCGCAAGGAAAAGCAGGGCCAAGCATTGGTCCTGGCTAGGCAGCAGGACCTGTTTAATTCCTTGCCAGTCACAGGCAACGCTTTGGTGATCAGCCTTTTCTCCCAGGAAACCAGTGACAGGACAAGGGGGCATAGCCTCAGGCTATGCCAGGGGAGGTTCAGGGTAAACATCAGGAGAATTTCTTCACTGAAAGGGTTGCTAAACATTGGAGTAGGCTGCTCAGGGAGGTGATGGAGTTACCCTTCCTAGAAATGCTCAAGTGCACTTAGGTTTAATTGGACTGGTGGTGTTTGGTCAAAGCTTGAACTCTATGATCTTGGAGTTGTTTTCCAACCTTAATGGTTCTTTTAATCTATGATTCTAAGTATGTTGTTTCCTGCCTGTTGCTGTTCCTGACTCTTCCTAATGTTTCTATTGGCTGTGCAGGGCAAGCCAAAACACCTTCATATTTCCCTTTTTCTCCCTCTCACCAATAAACATAATTTTCTAGCGTCAAGTTAGATAAAGTATTCTTAATTGCTTACTTGCAAGGTAGTAAATCATACACATGCATGACCATATGTTAAAAAGAAAACTGAGGTAACTGTGTTCTGAGGACTGATGAAAGTAGTCAAGATGCTTTTGCTCTTTATTCATGAGAAGAATAATTATACTTCCAATATACTCAGGTATAACAGGCAGAGCAACAGCAAGATATTGTCTTCATGGCCTCCTGCATGACTTCATGAGTCTACATTGACCTGATTTTCCAAAGTTGACAGGGGTGTGAAAAAACAGGGAAAGAAGAGGAAATTTGCTGTGCACATACATAAAGTTAGCATGGCTTACTTTTTTTTCCTGTATAGCAATGTTTAAGTTCTCAGCTCTAGCCCATGTCATGAAGCACTGTGGAGTCTCCTGTCTTGCAAGGCAGCTGAACACAAGGTGCATTTCTTTGCAGATAAAAATCTGTCACAGAACACCTATGTAGCTGGAGGTATTCACACTGTTAGCATACTCCTTTGTGGGAAAAGCTGGATTTAAAACACAAGAGACTACAACTTGTCAGACAGTCCAGATTCCTTACACACTTTAAAAACTGTTCTAAAAGAAAAATCTGTGTTCCAAAAATATGCAAAAGAAGGTTAGGGGGTTTGTTTGTTTGTTTCCTTTGGATTTATTATTTTTTTAAGGAAACAGAGGAAATGACCTGTGTCATCTGTTTTGCTATCACAGACTGGCTTTTCTCAAATCATGTTGATAGAAGCCTATTAAGAGTCTAATAGAACCCTATTGCTTTTATCCAACATGAGGTCTCATTTCAAAAAAGAGCAGAAAAGTTAAAAGACCAGGCTTCATGTACAGGTCAATTTCTTAATACATCATTTGATGTTTTAAATCACTTCATTTACACTTCTATAGCTCGATTTGTGGGCAATCTGAACTCTAAAATGTATTTAACAGTGCATGTCCTAGTGTTCTGACTAAGGCACGTGTGTAGGGCAGGGCAGACAAGCTGATTTGAATGATTTTGCCCTTTTCCAGTAGCCCCATGTCAAGTGGAAAGACTAACTGATCTGTCGCACAGATCAGTTATTTAGTAATTTTGAAACCTAGGCCACTAAAGATTTGTTAAGCAATTTCATTCTATGCAGAATGGCCCTTTATCTAACCTATTTTGTGTTTGGAAAGACTGCGAAATTTTAAACCCTTGTAACATTCCATAAAATGTTTCACAGTATTACATGTATAATAATGAAAATGTGCTTGCAAGAATAGGAGAAATTCAAGAGATAGTAAGCCAAAATAAATTTGCATAACTATTTTACATATCAAAAAGTAATAAGACTCTGCAGTTCAGGTACTTTTATTTGCTCTTTTCAAATGTGAGATTTTTACCCAGTGTTTTAAATCCTTCATGGATGGACATCCCAAAAACTGCTTTTAAATGGCATTTTTAAATATCCCATCAAGGTAAAGTATTTAGGGAACATGCATTATCCAAAATTCTATTGTCAGTTTGCAAGATTTTCTAAAACATTCAGTACAAGCAGTGACTAAAACACCCAAAGCTTTTGTGTGCACCTACACACGTGTGCACATTACTTTTTCATTCAAAATCCCTGGAATTATTTCCTTAGTATTTTTCATTTTAAAAAACATTGAATAACAAGCATTGACCCTTTTCCAAGAAATATGCAGCAGGTCTTCAAAGAGCTTCACTGATCCACACAACTTAAGTGACAATAAAACTTGTATTCTTTTCATGTTTATGATTTGTGTTGACAAGGACTGCCTTTTTTCCTGAGTCAACTACCACTGTACAGTTATTCTTTCCTACATCTTGCTATTTAACTCAGGCAGCCAAAGCCACTTCATCATTTCCTTAGATCTATTATGAAGTGGTCTAGTTTGGGGGTTTCGGTGAAAAGTGTTTGGGTTTTTAAATTGAAATCATTCTCTAATGACCACTCTCTTGAAAACATATATTTGACAAGACTTTTTTTTTCACATTTCTTTCCCTTTCTTCCCATTACTACAGCTTCAGTATACATTGGCCAAATACCTTCTTGCTCCTCAGTTCTTTGGAGAAACTTGCAGCTTAAACAGAGAGAAAGACTGTTGCAACCAGCATGAAGTGTGCTGTGCCCCCAACTAAAGCAGATATTAAAGCATCTGTGATCTCTTCAGAAGGAACCTACTTGAAGCATGTGTGCAGAAGAACATCTATTTGTAACAATTGATGCTGCTCCAGGCTCATTTTAAGTCAATGTTACTTTATGTGACTGCTGCCTTGTGTCATAGTTTCCTCTGCTAGGTGTCATGATACCAAATCCATTTAGCATTCACAGCAACTGAACCAAGAGCAGAAATTGTTTTTCTGGGCAACTTCTGAAGTTTTCAGAATCATCTTTGTTTCTTAGTGGAACAGAGGCATTTTGAGCATTTTAGTTAAAACAGCATTTGGCAGGGTACTGCTTTCCAGAAGAAAGATCATTGTCAGAAAAAAATGTCCTCCTCAGCATTTGGGGTGATTTTGTAAAAAGTTGTCAGTTTGAGTCCTTGGGCTGCCTGACCTGCAGCAGAAATTTTTCATTTCACATCAATAGAACAAAGCTTTCAGCTACATCTCACTTTTCTAAATCAGAATTTAACCATGTAATGAAAGCCAGAATTTGCTTTCTCTGTTCTCCCACCTTCTTCTGGTTTGGCAGAGCTACTGATTTGACATGAGAAGGACAAGATGATTGGGAATGGTCTGGATGGATTTACCAGGCATAAATCATGAAAATCTTACCTGATTGCTAAAATGCTACATCTGTGGGCAAAGAGAGCACCAGGAATGTCTTTTATGTACTTCAGCCAGGCTTTTGACTCTGGGGCCCTGGGAGCTGGACAGGAGCCAGCAGTGAATCCTGGCATCAAAGATGGCCAGTGTCATCCAGGGCTGTGTCAGCAGGAGTGCTGCCAAGAGCTCAGGGCAGGGCTTGTCGCCTCTGCCCAGCACTCTGTCAGACCACAATTGGATGCTGTAGATAGTTTAATGCCCTCCAGCACAGGAAAGACACCAGTAACCTGAAGTGAGTTCATCCCCACGACCCTCAGGGCTTGAGGATGTCCCGTGAGCACTATCCCAGAGCCTGAGGCAGTGGGGCTTGTCCAGCCTGGAGCAAAGACAACTTCAGGGAGCCACCCCAGTGCCTACTGGGAGGGAATGTAGAGAGGCAGATGGGCTTTTCAGAGCTGTGTGTGGCAAGGTACACCAGGCACGAACTGAAGTGAGAGGGGCTCAGGCTGGGTGCTGAAACCTTTCCCCATGAGGACAGGCAGGGTAGGGAGCAGGCAGAGACAGGTTCCCCCGGTGTGGCAGGCTCCTGTCCTTGAAGGGTTCCAAAGCCCATCTGGGCAAATCCTGGAGCAAAGTCCCTGGTTTGACTTCACATCTGGCTCTTCTTGGAGCATGGGTACATGAGGGACATGTTAGCTAATTTTCAGCCAAAAAATATATGATATTTCATAAAATTTTCCAGAAAAAGTATTTTGATCAGATTTAGTGGTTAACATTCTAACATACCAGGTTTCCACAAAAGAAAGCTCATCCGATATCTGTGCTCCCACAAGCTGACAGGGACTAAAGGTTCTAAAGGACTGTTAGCAACATCTTGGCTATTCTACTAATGAATTATGATAATTTCTTAATTAAAATATCACCAGGGCAGGCTCAGAGGATACATTGACATATGAAATATTCACTACATTATAATTTGATCACTTAATATTATTTAAGAGTCAAAATCATAAGCTTAAGAAGCTAAAATTAACAAGGTCGATTCCATGCTGAGGCTAATTTTATGTAATGTGAGTAATTGATTTGGTGCTTATATGGATAAGAGAGCGGAAAGATTTATGGGAAATCTGGGATTAGAAACAAAATAATTGTTAGGACCTGCAGGATGTCTGGAAGGCAACCTATTCACTTCCCAGTTCAGTTTCACCACACATTATTTAAAATGTTCAGAAATTGCACTGTTCCTCATGAAGACCTTTTGCTCTCTTTGCATCAAACCCACACCACACAAAAATAGGTTTTTCTTTGCCACCCACCCACCCAGTGCTGTGCCAGCCCATTGTTGAAAAAAAACCTAGTATTCACATCTTTATGAAATTGTTACTTTTCCACAGGTTTCTAATCTTACTTCATTCCTGTTCATTTTGACACTGCGGAAATTAATGGAGCATTTTATCAGTTCTAAGTTGTGGGACTTCAATGACTGCTGAGAACATGTCTTTATTTACTGAAACGTTTCCCCACAAATTGCTAAAGAGTAGCACAGAAGTATGGCACTCTCTCCCTGAAAATGTTTGCTCACACAAGTGTTTCTAGAGTCTTCTGCACGTCCTGTGCGACATGCCTTGCCTTCATGAAAGCACTTCCCTTAAACAAGCCCGAGGCACAGCTTTTTCAACAAAAAGAAATAAAGCATTTCACAATAGAATAAGTCTAAGGAAGATTCTCCAATATGAATAGAGTCTATTTTTAAATTACTAGGGAATCATTTTGCTGCCACTTTAAGTATGCTTTGTCTGAGATGTCAGAAAGAAATAAGAGCAGAGGCTGTTGTGTGGGAAAGTCATGGAAGTAATCCAACAGCTCCCATTAAACCTGTATTTTTACAGCAAGACTTCCTACACTTGATCTTACAGGGTGGAGGTTCCCTAAATCTAAGTTTCTTTACTTACTTGGAAAATACTGGAGGACTCTGAAACCTTCCCAGTGTCTCAAGGTGAAACTACATTATCATGAACTTCACCTACAAAAGTCTAGAATACCTGGATCAAAAGGAAAAAAACCCCAAAAAAATCAAACCAAAACCCAAAACCATCAGACACCCTGTCTTGTTAACACATTAAAACTCAGACTGCATAGAGGCAATGGAAAATCAAACTTTTTATCAGGTATCAGGAGCTAGAAGTTTGTTTTCTAATGGGCAGAATTTATCTCTAAGGAAAATCATTAAGAGATTGAGAAATGATCACTGGATACAGGTTATTTCATTTCTATTTTAAAAGCCAAATCCTGGATTAAAGAGTTAGAAAAGAAGGTACTCAAGAGGCTTCTCAAGACCAAAGAAGTTCTGAGAAGAGCTGAGACTGGTGCTCTGAACAGAGATTCTGCAGGTAACCTAGGGAAATAATTTTACTTGCATCAATGTAGACCTTGGAATAAAGACCTTTTAGAGGTTTGAATTCCTGAATGGAAAATAAATGAGAAAAAAGTAAAGAAATATATATATATTGCAGCTGCTTAGAAAAACTTGTCTACTTTTGGATAATTTACATATTGCATAACCTTGCCAAGCTATTAAGCAGCAAGATAACTTCTAGATCATACATTATTTCCCTCCACTGCTTCAATGACAAATAAAGGAAGGTAAATCACCTTGCTTACCACATGCCTGAGGCAAAGCTTAATCTAAAATATTTCAAAGCTAATAAAACCTGAGTTAGCAGAGAAAAATGTAGAGTTTAACCTCAGTGGGAAAACAAGGTCTAATTCCTTCACACATACAGGACTGTGATTAGTTTTCTATACTTTAACAGGATTTCCAGTGTAAAAGAGCTCCTCAAATGCAGAGAATTAAATGCAAGCATACACACTTGCCAGCTCAAGGCCTACAACAGTCTTTTTCCCATTTCCTGAATCATGTTTTTGTCCAGCTCCTCAGAAGCCAGCAAGAAAATATTAAAGAGCTGTTAAAAAAAATTCCCATCTTCAACTACTATTTAGACAGCTGATATATATATGAAAAGATGTTTACAGGAAAGTTAATTGAAGTTGTACAATTAGTAAATTGATTTTCTATTCATACATTACATGCACAAAGTGATTTTCTGCAGTGAAATTGCAACCAAATTAGTTCTTTCTAGTAGATTTTATCTAAGCATTTAAACTTATACTTTTAATTATTGTCACATTTTCTTCTTGTTTAAGTTATATTTAAATTGTGTGATTGCTAAAATTGGACTTCTTCACTTTCTCCATTGGAAAAAGCTAAAAAATTTTTGGTCTAAATGTCTCAGCTTTGACTTGTTGGGAAAATTTTAACTTAAAATTTCCAATTAAAAAAAAGATAAAAAATCAAAACAAATCTGTGTGATAGTTAATATGCTTTTTTATTATTTTTAAAAGCAAACACAAAGTCTGTGTATAACCATATTGGGGAGAGGGGAAGAAGATAATAAAACGGTAATATCCAAGTAGTAGAGAGAAAAAGAGGTACAGTGACTAAATATCTGCTTTCCTGTGGTTCTACCATTTCCTTTCTAGCATCCTATTTCACTTTAGAATGTTTCCATGTTTATATTTACTATTATTATCAACTAATAACTCTATTTATAGAACATTTTTCAATAATTCAACATTCTTGACACATACAGAAACCATATTAAATATATGGGGTGTTGAAAAGATGGAGATATCGTGCAAATATTAGGTAGCTATTTTCCCAAATAAACAAAGAAAAGAGACACAACTTCCGTGAATATAACACTCACTGCAATGTTTTCTTGCAATGCTCTTTTTCTTTCTAGTGTAGCATGCTATGTCCCGAGATAACATTTACAGCAGTAGCCCTATTGTTGTGCAAACAAAAATGAAACCATACTGAAATACAAAAAATTCACAAAGAAATACAGTAAGGTTTATTGAACTGACCTGCTACTTTGAAACAGGCTGAGGAACTCTACCTCTCTATCACACCACTGTGCATTCTACTGTGTAAAATTTTGGATTTTTTTTTCCCTTTCCATGGAATACATTAAATAGACCTGCAGCAACAGCTCCCAGCTTTTCTGTAGAGCCACCAATTTCAAATGAGTGTTGGATGCAGTACTCCAAATAGGCTCCCACAACAGAGAGAAGGGCAGAATCCCCTCCCTCGACCTGCTGATCACACCTATTTTGGTGCAGCCCAGGATAAAATGATCTTTCTGTCCATTGCACATTTCTGTCAAGTGCACATTGCCAGCTCACACTCCCCTTGCACCAAGTCCTCCGCAGGGCTGCCCTCGACTGATTTATGCATGCACTCTGTATGGATACCAGGGATTACCCCAACTCAGGTGCAAGACCTTGCACTTGGTCTTGTGGAACTTCATGGGCTTCACATGGGCCCACACCTCAACCCTGTCAAGGTCCCCCTGGATGCATCCCTTCTCTTCAGTGTGTTGACTGCACCATTCATCTTGGTGTTATCCACAAACTTGCTGAGGGTGCACTCAATCCCACTGTCTGTGTCATTAATAAAGATACTGAACAGTTCTGGTCCCAACACAGACCCTTAAGGGACACTACTCGTTACTGTTATCCATATGGACACTGAGCCATTGACAATTTGTTGGATGCAGCCATCCACACAATACCTTATCCATCAAATAGTCCAGTCATCAATGTCTGCCCAGTTCAGTGACAAGGATGCTGTGCTGGGCCATGTCAATTGCCTTATCCGAGTCAAGGTACACTTGATTTGAACTTGCAGCTAAGAATAAGATTTCTGCCACTAAACAAACAACAAACATAAAAAAAAAAATAGGCCAAACGAAAAAAATAAATAAGCACCCCCCTCCCCCCCCAAAAAAGCACAAAACCCAAAAACAAAACAAAAAAACCCCTGCAACCTTTTCCTCAAAACTGAGGAAATAAGATCACTTTGTGCATATGTTATGTCAGTGCTTTCGTTCCACTAAATAATGCAGTAATCAGTTAAGGATGACAAATAAAACATGAAGCAAAGGTTTATTCTGAATGAAGGTTCTCTCTCTCTTTGGCTGAGTGCACACTCTGTCAGCTGTAATTCTCAAACACATCAGGAAAACTAAAACACCACACAGTTGAAGCAAAGGAAGTTCTGGCTTTAAGCTGGGCTGACAAGACCCACAAAAAGAAATGTGGACACGTTTTTTCAGGACACTAGCAGGCTTAGTCTCCTTTAAAATTAATTCATATCAAATTTTCTAGCCTTTCAAGACTGCAATCAGGCCCTACACATGGAAGGGACAGAAAAGGAACAACTAGGTTGAAAATGTCACCATCCACATTTTGGACAGGAGCACTCTTTGCTGGGTTAAGAACTGGCTGGATGGCCAAGCCCAGAGAGTGGTAGTGAACGGTGCTGCATCCAGTTAGCGGCCAGTCACCAGTGGTGTCCCTCAGGGGTCTGCGCTGGGGCCAGTTCTCTTAAATATTTTTATTGACTACATGGATGAGGATATTGAGTCTTTCATTAGTAAATTTGCAGATGACACTAAGCTGGGAGCGTGTGTCGATCTGTTGGAAGGTAGGAGAGCTCTGCAGAGAGACCTGGAACGATTGGATGAATGGGCAGAGTCCAATAGGACAAAGTTTAATAAGTTCAGGTGCGGAGTCCTGCATTTTGGCCACAATAATCCCCTGCAACATTACAGGCTAGGGACAGTGTGGCTGGACAGTGCCCAGGCAGAAAGGGCCCTGAGGGTACTGGTCGACAGCTGACTGAACATGAACCAGTAGTGTGCCCTGGTGGCCAAGAAGGCCAATGGCATCCTGGCCTGGATGAGGAATGGTGTGGCCAGCAGGACCACGGAAGTCATTCTTCCCCTGTACTCAGCACTGGTGAGGCCACACCTGGAGTGCTGTGTCCAGTTCTGGGCCCCTCAGTTCAGGAAGGACGTGGAAATTTGATGCTTGAACGCATCCAGAAGACGGCAACAAGGCTGGTGAGGGGCTTGGAGCACAAGCCCCATGAGGAACGATTGAGGGAGCTGGGGTTGTTTAGCCTGGAGAAAAGGAGACTCAAAGGTGACCTTATCACTCTCTACAACTTCCTGAAAGGTGGTTGTGGTCAAGTGGGGGTTGGTCTCTTTCCCCAGGCAGCAACTGACAGAACAAGAGGACACAGTCTTAAGCTGTGCCAAGAGAAATATAGGTTGGATATTAGAAAAAAGTTTTTCACGGAAAGAGTGGCAAAGTACTGGAATTGTCTGCCCAGGGAGGTGGTGGAATCACCATCCCTGGATGTGTTTAAAAAAAGATTGGATGTGGCACTCGGTGCCATGGTTTAGTTGACGTGTTAGGGCATGGGTTGGACTCGATAATCTTAGAGGTCTCTTCCAATGTGGCGATTCTGTGTGATTCTGTGTGGAACTTTTAGCTATCAACCAAATATAAGCTAAGTCCAAAGGTTTAGTGTTTTTTATTGAATTCTAAACATTGATTGAGTAAATAGAGATAAAATATATGGTTCAGCAACAGACATGAAAGAACACTGACCCTAGACTTCACCGACATTTCATGTTTCTGACACATTTGAGTCCATTTGTTCCTATTGATTAGTTGTTCACTAAGTCTCAAAACTCACATCTCTGCTCTGGTTGTTTTGTTACACATTCCCTCCCTTTTTTCATCTCTGCTTTATGTCTTCCACAGTACCAGTGTGTTATTCTGTGCTATCCTGTCTATTGACTTTCTGCATTTCTTATCAGTGGAAAAACAAACTACTGTTTCACACCTCTGGGTCCTTCATTCTTTGAGCCTCAGCAGCACAAAAGTGATGCTCTGCCTCCTTGCAGAACTGCAACTTGTCAGGTTGGGAATTCCTTTATCGATCCATGAATTTTGAAGTACATTTACAGTCTTCCCAGTTGCAATAATTGTCAGTGTGACTCTTAGCAAGTTAGCATTTATCTCTAAAGTAAGCTTCATTAAGACGAAATTCACCACCTTCTAAGCACTTTAAATATTCTAATAACATTTTTACATCTAAAATATTAGTTTGGCTTTTATCCTGAGCTTTCAGCATAAAGTGTTTTCTATTCGCCAAATAAAATAATAAACATAAACTCAAGGATTTGCATGTCTTACTTTTTTCCTTTTTTTTTTTTTTTTTTTGTTTGTAGCATAATTGTTTGTTCACAAAGACAGTATTTTCCTGGATTTATATTCCCTCTGAATAAATAAATACCCTACTGACTTGTAACTTGCACAAAATTCAGACAAAGACAACTGATAACAAAGGGGCTTTGTAGAAAAAGCAGAAGTTCACAGCAATTTCTTTTCGTTTTTTATTAGAGGGACAGCATTCAATTAAGCATCTTGAATTTTATGGATACTAATGTACTCTAAGATGTTTTTCTCACCACTGATACTTTCTACTACACTTACATGAGGACAGCAAAATAGGAGTTTTTGTTAGTTTAAAAGGAATAAGGCTATATTTTGTAGCTTTTTTTTTCTTATCATGAAAAGTACACATCTTAGGTTCTCTAACACTAGTACAGACAGAACAAACAAAAATGAAAACCCTACCTCAACACAGGAAAATGTTATCTGCTTTTTCTATTGTAACCATCCTGTCACACAACACAAATGAGACTGACTTTGTCTAATAGCACCATTGTGGCTGTTCAGATTCTGGTAAGAAGCTTTGAAGCAAATTTCTGCCTTGTAATTTTTTTTTCCCTATGAGGCCTTATCACTTGGATAGAGGTTTGAAGATAAGAGTTTAACTATGATACTGAGAGATTATTCTGAATCTTCCTTCTTCCCTACCTCTTCCTTCCCACAGATCAACATGCAAAATTTTTCTCTCTCTCTACACACACATATATATAAAAACACATGTATTTCTTATACAATAATTAACTCTATAATACATATGCCTTCCCAATAGATTCACTAGGGTTTAGCCTGTGATTCCTAATTTTTATCTGCTACTTGATATTCATTGTGCTTTAAATAGAGATATCTTGCTGTTGGGATACTTTAGGAGAGGTTGAAAGAAGAACATGAAAAAAGAGCAGCTAAGGGAAAACTTTGAGTTACTGAAAGAAAGGGACATTAAGTTTTTTCTACTTATGCTGGTCCTAATAGAAAGACATCAACTCATAGAAGTCATCATTAAAAGAAAACTTTTATTATGCTTTTTGAAATAACATTACAAAAAGAGTATCAGAAGAAAATGTGCAAAATTATGTCAATCATGATCATGAATTCCATGCTATTTCCTTTTTTTTTTTAAAGGAGTCAACTATGAGACATACTTGCAGCAGTCCTCATAGGACTGACCATCAAATATAATTCCCCTTGGAATATGCAAGATGTGCTGATAAAAAAGTTGGGGTTTTTTTTCATTTTTTTACCAAGTAGCTAAAACCCCTGGCCCCCAAAATTCATAAGTAAAACCATAACATTAACTTGAATGATAATTCATTGTGTTTGACTGTTTCTTCACTGACCTGAGATATTCCTCTGAAAGCTTCATTCTCATAGATATTCTTTCAGTAATTCCTTGCAGAGATAAATTTTGGTAAGAAGATGTGAGTATAAATTGGAAGAAAGTCTCATAATTGCTCCAGGGTTTGGAACTGGCTTTTCTTCTTCTCTGCCAGTTGAATTTTGATGTCCATTTCTTATCAGTTCAAGTCCATTATG
The DNA here is from genome assembly GCA_013397115.1 of Edolisoma coerulescens. NCBI lineage: Eukaryota > Metazoa > Chordata > Aves > Passeriformes > Campephagidae > Edolisoma > Edolisoma coerulescens. Next base: position 680,607 of record VWZW01002569.1, read on the forward strand.
GCAGGCAGGGCATGTTCTCCTTTGTGTATATCCTGTAAGCATCTACGTAAAACACCTGCTTGTCTCAGAAAATTGGATCAACACACACCTCTGCTTGAGATAAACTGTGTGGATGCTGATGGAGGAAAATAACTTGAGAAACAGGGGTTTCTGCTTCAAGGCTTTCTCTGTTTTACTGAGCTTTACAAAGAACAGTTGTCGCCTCATGTTTTTTCTTTCGAACTGCTCAAGCAGCCTTATGTCCAGCGACTCTCTAGCGACTGTGGCTTACAGGAGAATGTTTGCTGACAGATACAGAATCGGCACATGAAGAGTCCTGTAAATTAAAACAAATAAATTTTTAGACAATCAGATCCCACAGTTTCATTTTTTAATCTTTTTTCTATTTAGTAGTTAAAATTTTTTGTATTGGATGCTGCTTGCTAGATACAGACAGAACTTACTTCTGAAGCCAGGAGAAGTCTTCACCAGTAAGGAGCAGGATCATGCGCTCTGCCTGGCTACTTCAGAGAACAGAGAAGGGCAAAGAGCATCTCCAAGGTAGATGCTGAAAATGGATTTAAAGATGAAGCTGATGACTAATAACTACCCTTTAAAGGACTTTCAAGCAGCACCAAGGATTTGCGATAAAGGCTTGTGCTGGTTTCAGCTGGGGTAGAGTTAATTTTCTTCACAGCAGCTAGTATGGGGCTGTGGTTTGGTTTTGTGCTGAACACAGAGTTGACAATAGAGAGATGTTTTTGTTATTCCTGAGCAAGGTTTACACAGAGCCAAGGCCTTTTCTGCTTTTCACTGGTGAGGAAGCAGGGGGCACATGAGAGGCTGGGAGGAGACACAGCCAGGACAGCTGACCCCAACTGACCAAAGGGGTGTTCCAGACCTAATGACATCATGCTCAGTATATAAAGTGTGGGGAAGAAGGAGGAAGGGGAGAATTCTTGGAGCGATAGTGTTTGTCTTCCCAAGTCATCGCTGCATGTGATGGGGCCCTGCTCTCCTGGAGACTGCTGAACACCTGCCTGCCCATGAGAAGTAGTGAATTAAATCCTTGTTTTGCTTTGCTTGTGTGAATGGCTTTTGCTTTCCCTATTAAACAGTTTTTATCTTAACCCATGTGTCTTCTAGCGTTTACTTTTCCGATTCTCTTCCTGATCCTACCGGTGGAGGAGTAAGGGAGCAGCTGCATGGAGCGTGGCTGCTGGATGGGATGAAACCACAACAAGGCTCCTTACCATATTCTTCCAGAAGATATAAAACCAAAATGATCGACTTACAGCCTACCACTTGAGATAGATTTTTATCATATTCTGTGAATCTATATATTTTATTCATATTTACCATTTGTAACGCATATAGCAGATGGTCACTGAAATGATTTCTTCTTGATGCTTTCTTGCATAAAATATATGTTTCTCTCTCCATCTGTGTCTTGTAGGGAGAGTGAACGAGACGCTTTGGCCTAAGAACTGAGTATTGCTCCAGAAGCATTTTTCAGATAGCAAAGTAACATCACCCATTAAAAATAGGTGGCAGTACTAGTACCAACAGTAAAATCATACTGCTGGATGAATTTTCCTAAAAATATACTTTTTCCCTTTGCCCCAGGCCTGTCTAGGCTCAGTTTTCAAGAGACAACAATTGTTTTGGGGCAAAATGACGTACTACTTGTTTTGATGAAACAATTTATTATAAGTTCCTCTCAACATTTCTTTAGATAGCAAAGTTTCCTAAACATGATAATATATTCCCCAAGTGCTTTTGAACTAGTCAAGTTATTGATGCCAATCACAATTACTAAATACCCCTACCCAAGTACTTCAAATCAAAAGAGATTATGTGTGACCCAATTTAGACTACCTACTGTAGCCTTTAAGGCAATCTCAGGACTTGCAAGGCAGCAATGACTCACTGCTTAAGACTCAGCACACACATTCTGGTTTGGTAACGTGAATAAAAGTGGGCATGATATCAAATATAGAACCTAATCAGCAATGCATGGTATCACTTGCATCAGTAAAATGTAGCTGAAGCAAGTAGGAATGTGAACACGTTCTCTATGCAAAGTTCTTACACCACTGCTTCATGTTCTTAATTAACTAGTTAAGTTCAGTAAAAACACTACTTCTTCAACCTCTTTAGCACGTGTTGGATTCGTACTTTCAGTTCAGTAGAAAAATGTTGAAGTAAGAATATTGGCAGATCAGCAGGGATTTCATGTATGGATCTTGAAAAAAAATCACAAAAGTGTGTTCTGGTCTCTTTCTCTTTCCATCTTACTTTTTAATATAATTTTGATGGCACACACTTATGATAAAGCCATATTATCTCAGCAGTCTATGGGCAAACTTTGAGAAATGAATTCTAGCAACATGGCTTGAAATCAGCCTCGTGAGAAATCAAAGCAAGCACTCTCTCACGGTCACACGAGCAACACTCTAGCTAAAAATAAGGATGAAAAGAAACCTAATGTTTACCTAGACTATTAAAGAATGTGGTTAAGATGATATATGCTTTGAAATAATTCTAAAAACTCTAATAATAACACTTTTCTTTTAAGATTCTGACATGCAATGTTTAATTATCCTGTATGAAAATTCAGAGGTACTTTAGCTAAAATATGTATGAAAATGCACTTCCAAATTGAGTGACTTAGGGACAGCACATCACAGGCCTCATAAGTTTTGAATTTGTCTACCTCATTCACATGAAAAAGTATCTGGCTTCTTTAGAATATTACTGTACAAAGCACTTGGAAAATGTTCATTTCACCTCAGACTTTCACATCTGTTACACATTTTGGTAAAACTCCACGACCTGCCTCTAAATAAAATATTCTCATTCAAGTCAGCCTAAGTGTTCAAAGTCAAGATTGCAACTTGGTTGAGCAATACATACTATGTTGAGTTCTGGGCCATCAAAGCTCAAGAAGGTTGTCCAAAAAAGATCTGAGTTCAGAGGAGGGTTAGAAAGATAGTAAGAAGACCTAAGAGGAGAAATTGAGAGCTCATTTATTTGGACAAGGACTTCAGGAGATAGTCACAGCAGCCTACTTGAGCAGCAGAGACATAAATGAGAGCAAGCAGTATTAGAAAGCACAAGAGTCAAACCACATTTTAAGAAGAACTTTTTCACTAGTACAGTAGTGTATAGCTGGAACAGACATTGTGAAATTTTAATCTTTCCAAGACTCAGATAGAGAAAAAACACAAGGAGGTGGCACAGTGTCTGGAAGTGCCCTGCTTTGAAAGGACAGTGAAACTAGAGGACTCCAGCCTTCATATGGCTATATGAGGTAAGCTCATTCAATTTGTTTATTGCTAGACCTCCATCACATGTGTCTAACCTTATAAAAAACATGAAATAATTTTCTGGGTTGTTTTGGGATATTTAATGTCCAAATTTAGCACAAACAATAAAAGCCAAGGAAAGATGTGAAAACCCTTACATATCCACAAGCTTGAAACAATAGGAATATGGATATTTCTTCCTAATTCCATATAATTTATTGAAGTGTCAACCCTTTAAATTTATATTAATTATTCTTTTTTATACTAACCAGCTGCAGAAACTGCAGATGCTTACTGCAGAAGGTTGATAGTAGATTACATTCAAAAGGGAAGAGAAGACCTGTATATTTGAAATATAAATTGATATAAATTATGTGATTTCATTATGACAAATATAATTTCATGAACCTTAAGATTCTTTATTATCTATTATCTAACTATTATTATGTAAGAAAGTAACTGTATTGTTGATAGTTTCCCCTTGTTAAATAACCTGGAGCTACTAAGACATGAAGCCTATGTCCCTTACTGGATAAATTTCCTTTTAAATACACAGATGTTTGAAAAAGATATTCATACAATATATATATCTTTCTGCTGTTTCTATATTGCAATAATTTTACTTCTGTTTCCTCTTTGTTGGCTCAAATTAAATAGACCCTTATCTATATGTTTTGCATTAATAATTTGAATGACAATTTTTTTAATTTCATAGTTGGAAATGTCAGCTTTTTCCTTTTCAAGAAAGATAAACATGGGCTTTAGCCTGAATTTTTCTGCAGATAAAAAGGCAAATTCTGTATTTCAGCAGAACTGGTAAGAAAATTAATTGAAAAAAAAAGTTCTTGCAATTTTGGCACAATATGCATAGTATTTCAGTCATGTATATTTAATATACATGTGTTTCTGTAGCTTTGAATTTGTGCAGTATTTCACTGTATTCACTTTTCTGTTATGAGGGAGCAAACATATCATTGATTAATTGTGCTACAGGGCATAAACTTGATTTGAGCTACAAATTATTGATTTGAATCATGTTGGTGAATATGAAACATTTTGCATCTTTATAATTCAAGAAGTTTTGCAATTTTGCTATTGTAGCTTTTTTTAAATTTAGAAATTGACTTTGAATTTGGAAATGTATCAGTTTGTTGTAATCCTGTCCCTACAAGATAGAGTACCAGGGAGCATACTAATGGAGTTGTGACAATTAAAAGAAGAAGGTATTATTCTGAGACTCAAAGAAGGAAGAAAGGAATTCCTTGAATAGAATGAGAAAAAAAAAAAGTTATTTTAACAAGCACCTTGAAAACATGCAGTTGAACCAAAACATTAAGAACAACCTTTATCTTATCAACTAACTGAAGAATCACAGAATTGCAAAATGATTGAGGTTGAAAGGGAGCTCTGGAGGTTATGTGGTCCCACTCTCCTGTTCCAACCCAGCCACCCAGAGCGAGTTGTCCAGAATCATGTTCAGCTGGCTTTTGAATTATCTCTAAGGATAGAGATTCCACAACCTTTCTGTGCAGCCTGTGCCAGTGGTCAGTCACACCTACAGTGAAAAAATGTCTGCTGATGGTCAGAGGGAACCTCCAGTGTTTCAATGTGTGCCACTGGCTCTGGTCCTGCCACTGGGCACCACCGAAAGAGCCCCGGGTCTGCCCTCTGTGCCCTCCTTTCAAGTATTTACATACACTAACGACATCCCCCTGAGCCTTTTCTTCCCAGGCTGAACAGTGCAAGCTCTCTCAGCCTTTCCCCATTGGAGACATGCTCTAGACCTTAATCACCTCAACGAGTCTTCACTGGACTCTCTCCATTATGTCTGTCACTATTACTGAGCACCCAAAACTGGACGCAGCACTGCAGGTGTGGCCTCACCATGGCTGACCAGAGGGGAAAGATCACCTCCCTTGACTTGCTGGCAAAACTTTGTAAAACAGCCTAGGACACCATTAGCCTTCTTTACAGCAAGGGCATTTTGCTGGCATGTGTACAACTTGGTATCCCACAGGACCCCTATGCCCTTTTCTGCAAAACCAAAGCCTTTAAGTCAAAGGACAATATAAATTTTGTTATTCCCTAAAATTCTAACATAATTTTTTATTTAAGGTTTCTCTCTGCCCTAAAATGAGAGCCAATATCAATTTCATATTTTTTCACATCAGTTAAAGGGGAGATGATAACTAATTTTCTATCTCAGCAGTTACTTTCACAATTTATTTCTTTCAGCAACTTCAGTATAACAAAGGAATATATTGACATTTCATGTTTCTTGTGTGTTGCCAGATATAGAGACCCTAAAAATGGAACATACACTTTATTCCTAAAAATTTCTACAAAAAGAGAAGAAGAAGAAACACACTTAGTAATGTGAAGAACAAAAATGTGAGCAAAGACATGTATTTGAATAATCATCCCAATCTGACACTGTTTCTTGTTCTTTTATTCTGAAAGAAGCTTAACTGGTTGTGCATCATCTTTGGTTCTCCCACTGTGCATCTTCTTCGTTTCTTCACATTTCTATTTTTAGGTTTGCTCATTTTATATTTTCTTTAGCAAGTTGGAAACTCATCTCTCAATCATGTCTTCCTGCAGACCTCCCCCAACGTACTTCCTTTCAAGTCCCCAGAGCCCTCAATACATTTTATCCCACCAGAAAACAAGAACAAAATGTTACTGGTCTGTGTTTTTACAGCCAATTTGCTATAATCACTTTCCTTTGTATTGTATAACAGAAAGTACAGTACATCATCTTCAAGAACAGAGATGCTTCGTCTCAACTATTTTTAACAGATTTCTGGTTTTGCTCTCTTTTCAACTTCTTTTCTGCAACTCCCCTGCTATCTTTCTCACATCACAGTGTCTGGTTTGACAATAAACACTGAATTTTTGACCCCTGTGGTCAACATCAGTAGAGGCAATGAATTGTTGAGCCTGGACAGGCAAGGTATTTTACATTTGTTCGAGATTAAAAAAATATATGTAACCAAGTGTACAGCATGCAATATATGAAATACTGAAGTTACTGTAAGTTTGCATATTTATTTTACTGAATGACATGCTAAAATTTTATTCTCTTTAGCTGTCTTGATAATGTCCACATTTTCATATTTATAATTTCTTTTAATATTGAGTAAATGGAAAAAATATATATATTCCCCTGCCATTTGAGTAACATTGATAAACACGAATATATATTCCTCAAGTGGAAAAAAGTTTCATAACTTAGAAAAGCATAAGTGAAAGCTTTTTGAGAGAAACAGGCCTCCAAAATTGCCTATTTTGTTAGAGAAATTATTTTTTCTTCCTTTAAGGAAATTTTATTTTTTTTCACTTACACTTTCAACACGATTATTGAGTACATTTTTCCCTCCTCTCAACTTTGTTTCTTGTATAGTTTTAGCGATCAATTGTCACCCATCAAGAAACCTAACCTATTTTTTGCTTTTAAGCCTCAATTGCTTTATTCTTTGCAAGATCTTCATCAATGTCAACTCATTATTTTAACTCGTAAAGCCACAAGGCAGCTAATGGATTCACAGAAAACCCACCCTGGAAATTTATCTTAGGAGGCAAACTTACACAAATCTCTAAGGGTTTTGGCTTGGGTTTGGTTTTTTTTTCCAGAAAGGCAAATCAGCTTCTCTCCTTTATATCCTTTCTGATGATCTAAAGAAATGCTGACTTATAAAACAGGATATAAGAAAGGGCAGGGAGGTTTTCTTTATCATGTTGCTAGGATCACATTTTATTACTGGATGTAAATGTTGAATAACGTTTGAATTACAGTGAGCACATGCAGTAGGGAAGCTAGAAACTGTCTCTATAAGGCTGAAAAACTTAAATGACAGGCCCCAACTCTACTGTGCCTGGTTTTAATTTTTATCTCAGACCTGATGATATTTGAAAAAAAAATGAAGCTTTTTCTTATTACTCAGGATTTTCACAGTTTCCATTTCTTCCGGTCTTCCTCATGCCTACAATGTCAACCAACAATGGGTAAAACTGGAGATGCCAAGACTAAAGCAGATTTTCTTTGTCAAGAAAAGTTGGTAGATGACTTATTAAGCTCACTCAGAAGAAACCTGAACAACATGCAAATGCCCACTGAAGACGGACTACTGCTTTGAGAGACCACAAATGAAAAACACACAGAATCTTATATGCCATGGCAACTAGTGCTTACCATTGTAGAAGTAAAAGCAAATAAACAAGTACAATAATTTAAAACTACAGATGGACCATGGGGCTAAGTTTAAAAATAAATAATTTAACAAATACATTAGGTTCTTCTTCCTGACAGCCACATGTTACTCTAGGTTTCATGAAGCATGACTATTGCCTTTAACTCTACTCAATTGTGAGTGTCAGTTGTCCTGTATTCCCGTTTTGCACGCTCCTTCTTGCTAGCACATGAAGATTATGATAAACTTCCACCGGTAATGCAAGTTTGGGACATGGGAAGAAAGATGTTTGAAAGAGTTTAGTTTCATAAGTTTGGTATACAAAGTGTTGAAAAAGTGAGCTTCTATAACAAAAACAATCATAGTTGTTTTACCAGAAGATGTTAGCAATGGATAGAAAATAGATATGATGGTCATTTGGAGTGATGTACATTTTACTTGAGTTACCTCCAAAGTAGGCATGTACATTGGGAAGTGATCCATTACCCCTTCTTAGTGTCTGCTCCTCTGAAATGACCACTTTCAGGAGAGTCTGGCCCACTGCACTGTAATTTTCTAAAGTTAGACAACCCATAGTCCTGTCAGCTTGCTTTTCACTGGATTTCTTAGCTTTCTAGAAATGTATTATGTATGCATCAAGAGTAGCTTTTCTGTGTCAAGCACTGTTGAGTCTCAGTCTATTCTAGATTTTTTTACTTGGAAAAATCATGTCAACTTGCACTTGAAGCTGTTTACATGCAGCTCCAGTAAAGCCATATTTTCCCCTTCTGGAGGCAAATAATACACTTTCAAAAAGTGCTAATTACTGTAAGAGTGTCATTGAAAATACGACACTCTATATTTATACTCAAATACCATGTTTGACTTTTTTAAAATTTATATTCTTAGAACTACGTTCACCCTCCCTTTTACTTCCTCCCCCACATACACTTATCCAGAACTAATAAGAAATGAACCAGCTTACTGAAATGCAGTATAAAGTTCTGCACACATCATAACCTATTCTTTCAGCTGGTGCCAAGACAAGGCTAAATCTCTTTAGAGCATGTAGCTTTAATATACAACCATCTAGAAGAGGTTCACTGCAAATGCTACAGAAAGTGACTGTTAAATTTACTAGATAGTAAACTTCCCATAGTTTTCACCTGTATGCTTCACTTGTGCATTGCTGTGGTCTAGAAATTTATGAGCGAAGGCTGCTGTGGTTCTAGAATGGGGCTGGTGTAATGCTGGTATATGTACACACTCCACTGAGCTGAGTCCTGCTTTTAGAGATTAAATGGAGCGTGTAGGAAAAACAAAGGTTTTATGTTACTGCTCTTGGCACTTGATATAAGATGCAATATGGCAAGACTGCAGCACTGGAATGGGTTCATGAGTCAGAATTGACGTAAAAACAGCAAAGATTGAGCAATATTGCAGTATGGATGTTCTTACCTTATCTGTTGTGAACGCCATTCTTACGATGATCTCAAACCACGGCGTGTAACTAGTATTTTTTTAGGATTAAAACCAGTACCAGCACTAACACAAGTTTGTTGCTGGTCTGCATTGACATTATTATAACTTAAATCTGCTCCCTGCATAAAATGGCTAAATTCTGACACAGTGTCCCCTCAAACAGAACATTCTTTAGTAATGTTCTCTATTGCATATAAGGTATATTCAGACTTTTACAGGTATATAGACAATAGCTGCAAGGAAAATTGATTGATTATTTATTTATTTACCCCCCAAACTGTTGAAAGAATGATGAAATGGGAAATTGCATGGAGTCCATACCAGATGACCTCTTCGCCCTGAAATATCATGAACAAATGCGGACTAAGTGGTCCTCCATAAAAAATACTATGGCCCAAGGTGAGAGTTTGGAGAAACCCCTGACATTCTTTTTGAGTTGAGGTCATAGCAGCTAAGTTTGGAGAACCAGCCTTCCATATTAAAAACACTGTGTAAAACAGGCCGTGTAATGGACAGTTGTGAACTGTGCCTCACCTCAGTAGGAATGCAGCGGTTCAACAAGACATCCATACATTGAAAGATAATTTCAACTGGGATTAAATTTAAATTTCAGCAAAAGTTGCCATGCAGAAAAGTAGTCTCATGGAGTGAAAGACCAGTCTAGCTTGGATACTAACACTCCATAATTTCATACAATGTGCTAATGAATGCTGACTCAGGTCTAACCTGTGCATCACAACATGGGCAACAGACTGAGAGGAGCTGACTATAGGCATAGACATCCATAATTGTACTGCTGGCCCTGCGAGGCCCCTGGAAAGCTGAGACAATTGCTTCAACTGCTGCCAAAACACTGAAGAGTGCTTGTTGGAGGTTATTCTTAACCAACAAGAACATGGTTCTCACCTCCTCATTACCCACAGTAATTTGCAAGACTGTTTCTCCCACTCAACTGCACCTTGCAGCCGATCGTCTTTCCATCTCACAAGAATATCTGTGATATTCTCACAGGAATATCACAGACAGAAATAGACTCTTGCATATTATAATAGCATATTTAAAAGCTGTTTATGCAGTGTATATATAAATGGAGCAAAGATTACCATACTCATATCAAAGTGTTATTTTTTCTCTGTTTATATATACACACTGTTTTAAACTATATGGCCAATGTGTAAAGAAAATGAAAGCAATTCTGCATGCTGCCCCCATCTTGTTCATGCAAAATGCCAAATTATTTCAAAGGGACTTTGTGAAGTAGCAAGAAAACACAGTTCTTCACTCACTGCATGCATGCACAGTTGAATAGTAAAAAGTTTCAGAAACATCAGAATTCACTATGGACAAAACAAAATACTACACAATCTATAAAACTGCCACTGGTGTGATGCCCTTAAATTATTCTACAATCTCATGAATGTGATGTAAGAAATAAAAGATAACATTCATGTTTTGCTGAATACTTAGATTTTATTTTTCCCATTAGCTTGTTAAGTTATTAACTCTTTTTCTCGCCATAGGAGATGCAAAGATTAAGGTGCACAGAGAATAATTTTCTGGAGAAGGGAACGGAAAGGGAAATAAAATATACCAATAGATCCTACCTAGTCACAAGAAATTTTGGAAAGCCTAATTTTCTGTTCAAGGAGAGAGATGCAAGAGAAAAAGAATGGAAATAAATGACTGAAATGACTGCAGCAATCAGGAAAGAAAAATGTTCAAAAAGGGATTCCAACAAAAAAAAAATAATAGTCTCACTGGAAGACAGGTGTTTCAACCATTTGCAAAGAAAGGCTAAGACTTAGGAGAACTTCAACCACTGATTTTACACAAAATACTTCCTCTATCCTCCATAAAAATCGTCAGCCTACAATAATGGAAGTGAGTTTATGATCACATTATGGATGGAAATCAGTGAAGTGAGAAAAAGTGTTACAGTTCTCCTACCTTGAACTGACTCAACCAAGTCCACTACTATACTATTCCCTCGTTGTTAAAAGTCAGATTCTGCATACAATGAACAGTGAACATATGAATTATTCATTCAGGGGTTTTTTTTGTTTTGTCTCGGGTTTTTTTGTTGTTTTTTACTTCTCCTGGGCTGCTGCTGCTGCTGTCCTAGATCCACAATTTCTAGTCACCAGTGCTCAGATTAGACCAAAGGTGCAGCTCTAACAAAAATAGCATGATCTATGGCCTTGTCTTAGGGAGTGGAACTGAGGTAAAAACATGACAGTAATTTTAACCTTCCCATAGCTTTTTGTTTTTAGCACTGAACATATGAAAACAATAAATTACTTAATGTGATTGAGATTTCACTTTTGCATTAGTTTATGTAAGATAAGACCGTTACTTTTTTCCTGGAAAAGATGTGTCTTTTGGGCTACTGACCATGTACAGGAAGGAAAAATGCTTGAGGAAAAAATGCTTGAGGAATAATGCAAAGACATTCTTGCAATTAATGTCAGCATTTTTTAAAAATAAAATAAAATGTGCCAAAACCCACCACAACTCATGCAGCCATGGCTCTCTCCTGAAAAAGAGGAGATAGTTTGACTCCAAAAAGTCTACCAATGTGTTTTCCAGAAGGGTGTGCAAATGCTGGGGTTATGCATAACCATACAAAACCACAATATAAAATGCTTTTCAGCAAGTGTGGCAGAAGAAAGTTCTGTGCAATGTAAAAATTGAATAATTAATTGTCACTAAAAAAGAGTTTGAATTGATTTCACACTCTGCCTCTAATTGTTCTATTTGAACATATGCTTTTCTGCCAATATCTCCCAAAGAGACTGCATTAAGAAACCCATTCTGAAAATACTTGTAGAACATCTCATGGGGAAAAAAAAAGACTTGTGAATTTCACTCCGCACATGAGGGACAGAAAAAACCGAAATGTCTCTGAAAGCTAGCACAGAAAGATTTTTCTTCCAGCAACAGGTTGTTTTCAAATTACAGGAGTGTTTAAACAAAAACTCTTTGTGATGCTACTTGCTTTCCCTAGTTCTTAAATATTTTGTTAGCAAAAATCTTGATCCCAGCACAACAAGGTGCGGTTCATGATGAGGTAAATGGGTTGTTAGACACATTCTCAGCTAATTCCTATAAAATTACTAATGTTGCAGCAGCATGACACATGGAAAATGAAAGAATAAAAGAATATCAGAGTCTGGCAATATGAATGGGCAAGTTCATTTTCTCCTGCATTGTTGATACTACAAAATCATTGTCACCTACAGAGTACAGAAAGATTTTAAACAGATGTTCTGATCGACATAGAAGAAACAAACTTAACGCTGAAGTTAACATGACACAAGACTATCTCGTCTAAACTATTTAAAAAATGGAAAAGGTTAAATGAAAAAGAAATGCTTATTAGAAATGCTTTTTTTGTCATTCCATTGCACTAGACAATTTGGAAAATTAGGTCTCTCTTCTCCCCAGATGTTGTCTTGTATTATTACACATTATTGCTTTCCCCCCTTGACATTCTAATGTAAGATGTTATTGAGCATGAGATTATTCAAATACTAATCTGATAGCAAAATCAGAGAACAATTCAATATTTTTTATCTGATATAACTCAAGTTTTCTGAATTCATCCTATCCCCCCACTTACTTTGTTCATGATTTTTGGGGACTTGTTTTTTCTTTCCATTTATTTACTATTAGACTCCTTAGGACCTTTCATTGACAATCTTGAGCCAGAGACCTGATCTCACACATCCACTTTCTGGGTAGGGGCTATTCCCATCCATATTAATAATGGATGAAATGATACCAATATTGACTTCTATTTTTAATATCTTTTAAGTTCTGTAACAATTACATCATGATATTATCTTTAATCTTTACCACCAACACCCAGACGAGCCATGGCAGAGTGTGTTACAGTGACCATGCTCACTGAGCATGCACTGTTAGACAATTATATTATAGCCATGCTGGGAACAGCTTGAGATAAAGCTCTTCAGACTTCCCAGCACAGGGTTGCCCATTAAATATGTAGAAATTACAGTTTCCTTTACTGCCTTATTTGCTATATACAGAGTATCAGATACTGTACTCAGGGTAGGTTTTCTATTTTTTATTCCCCCAAACAGCAGAGACAGAGCAAGAAAGCTGAAGTAGGTAAAGAGGAAAGCAATGTTCAAGGGCTTTGAGGGTGACAGAATACAATTTAAAGCACGTAAAACAGTACGAAAGCAACACTGAAGGAGGCTTTAAGGTCTGAAGTACCGATGTCCCCTGACACCCAGCTGGTTTCACTGCAGTGCTGGGGATTTGTGACATGTACTGGCTCCAAGTCTGCCAAGTCTTCCAGCCATCCTGTCATGTTTAGCAAGAGCACTCATGTGTGCAAGGTCTTGCAGAAACAGATCCAGGCAGGAAAAGGTGATATAGAAGAAATATGTCATGAAGTAACACATCCTAGCAGGACCAATTTTGACTTAAGTCATATTTTCACTTTTTTCAGTATAAGAATTAAAACAATATTTACCTCTCTCTTTGCTGCACCTGATGTGTTTTTCCCAGCTTTCCACTCAACACTTGAATACAGAAAAAGATGCAGCTCTAAGCCTGTATTATGACACTTTTAATAGCTGTTTATAAAAGAATAAACTGCTTCTCTGTTTTTTCAGCCTCGTTTTTATTCACTTCCTAAACATCAAACACGAAAATAAGAATTTATCTGAAAACAGATGGATGTAAAGGTGTGTTGGATAGGAGCTGTCAGTCCAGTTCAGCATCTCCTCAGTGAGCCATGTGTTACTGTAATGTTTGTAAAGAATAGCAGTAAAACCAATAAGACATGCAGTCATAGTTTTCAAATATTTTATTTTGAAAAGAGCTACATATGTCAGTTTTCATTCAGTGAAACTACACCTGTTTAAACAATGTAGCATTCTCTAAATATTGATATTTAATTATTTTACTGAGTCATAGAAAAGATAGAGGTATTTTTGGGTGAGGCCTTCATTGTGAGAGATATAACAGAGCTAACAGCATGTTTATAACTTTGAGCCTTTTTCTTTCAAGAGAAAGAAAATACAACCTTAAATTTGAAGCAGCATTATAGATTTGAGAGTCTGCAACCCGGGAAATCCATAGAAGTTCTATTTCCAGGACTAGGGACTGAAAGAGAGGGGGAAAAAAATAAAAGATGAAACCTGAAAATCATGTTTCTTCATTTTGAGTTTCAGACCACTTCATTCAGTTACTTCTTTTTCGTTTGTAAGAATATTTCACAGAACTTCCATGGCAATTATGAAAGAGAGAAGATGCTCTTAAAAGCTATTTAGCTTGTCTTAAAATAAATATCTTTGGTTCTCACAACTGAAGCAGCTTTTTTTTTTAAACCAATATACTTATGTTGGCCTATTAAGAAGAAAATATAGTTCAGCATTTATCATTTACAATACTTATGTTTGTGCATTTCACACCATAACAAATTGCTTGCTTGCTTGCAATTTAAATTTGACCTCAGTAGGAAACTTGTACACTTGTTTGTTCATAGCAGAGTTTGAACAATATCATCATGCACAATCTTTTCTCTGCTTAGCAGACTCTGAACAAAACTGAATTCCCATCTAATTTTCTGAAGTTTATGTGTCTAATGGTTTCACAATATTGTATTCTCTTTGGAGAAAATAAAGTTGACTAGACAGCATTTTGGTGCATCACAAAACTGAAATCATTGCAATCAGGAAGAAATATGACTGCGGCACAGCAGGCATAGGCAAATTATATTTAATTTCATTTACTGTGTCAGATATGACTAGAAAATGAAAACCTACTATTCTTAAAAAAAATTTTTAAAAAAATTGAGGGAAGAGACAATTATATGAAAAGATTCCAAAGGTTTCAGGTTTGCGTATACAACACTTTTTGTTATAGAAAAAATAGTCTAACTGAGCATTTCTGGCCAGGTTTGTCAATAAACCAACATTTTAAGGGCTTACATCAAGAAGCTGTTTTTGTTTTCTCATTAACTGCAGCCTGGGGAAAAAAAGCTGTGAAAGACCATGTCCCAGACCTATACCAAATGTACATGAAAAATTATTTTAAAGATAGAAAAATAGAATGATTCTTGAAGTTAATGCAGTACATACCCTGAATATTTTATAGCAGCTGTAAAATGAGCTTAAAAATTGTTGTGATTAACTAGAGGGATTTCTTTGTATGTACAAATAAAAATTTTTCCCATTTAATGCCACCAATGCTCCTTATTCTATTCTGAAACTCAATTTCCACTAAATAATAAGAGTTTTCATAAACAAAATGGGGACATATCTTTTCCTGTGTATGTAGCACATGTGGGTAAAGTTATGTGCTGCTATGTACACTTTTTTCAGAGAAATAAATAATGCTCATAAAACATATACCACTGTTCACAAACTCACAAACATACAGATGGAAAGATACACACAGGCCACTAGTGAACAGGTCACCAAAACCATTTATAAATAAAGATGTACATATGCACAAATAACTGCATACTCCCAGAGAGGATATTTAGTCTATTCTTATCAGAGGATCTCAGCTGGTTTTGGGCGTACAGGACATTAAATACCTGCTCAGAGAAGGAAGAATGCATCACACACATATATGTTACATCACCCATATCTACACAAGTTACATGTTGACATTAAACACAATTGTGTTGAACAAAAAATGTCCTAACAATAGGTTAATAAAATGGCAAATAAATAGTAAGCATTCTAGAAAAATCAGTCTCTCCACTATTAAACAACAACAAAAAAAAAGTTTAAAATTGTTAAAGATAGAAGTATTTTATATATCTCCATTAGAGGTATAAAATGAAACCCCAAATCACATCTAATTTTAACGACCCTTATTGTGCAATAATTCATTTACAAAAGTTAGTATTGATGCCTAATTGAACCCATACGTTAACATAGTGTTAGAAACAAAAAGCTGTCCGAAACTGAATCATATTAGGGTTTCACAGTGATGAAACTGTTTCTACTTTAATAATTAAGCTACTAAAAATTCCTTGAAACATTGTTTCCAAACAACAGTAAGTGACGAAAGAACAAACTGAAGAGACATGATTTAATGATACTGTTCATTACTAAAGAGATAAATGAAAGATGAAGACAATGTGAGGCCATTTAAATAAGTCAAATGTTTGTTTTCTCTTTCTCTTTCTTTCTTTCTCTTTTACTTTCTCTTTCTCTCTCTTTCCCTTTCTCTCTCTCTCTTTCCCTTTTTCTTTTTCTTTCCCTTTTTCCTTCTGCTTTTTCTCTCTCTCTCTCTTTTCTTTTTTTTCAGTTTTTGTTTTGGTTTGTTTTGTTTTATAGGGATTAATGACTCAGACTTCTTTCTAACTTGCATAGCATTTTGTTTTATGGATTAAAACCAGCATCTCACTGGCTGGCACAGTCCCTGAGCTTATATAAAAGGGATCAAGGAACTAGTTTTTTCTGAATATAAGAGAAGCATCAATGTCAAAAAATCCCTGCTTTCTTTTCCTGACTGTTCTCCAGATGACTTTGCAATACTGAATTATTTACATCTTGACAAAGGCTGTGATATAATTCCAGAAATTTTACAAGAGGATCTCTCCAAAATTTTCCACCTCAGTCAACAAGACATATGATATTCCCTGAGCATAACAGCTTTCCTGCCAAAAAATAAAATATGTTTCTGCTTACTGCCAACCCACCTGACTTTACCTAAGTAAATTCCTTGCCAAGTTCATCAAGCTTTTCCACCCTAAACCCTAAATCCATTCATTCTTGCTCAATTTAGTATGCATTCTCTTACCTGCCAATTCATGAAACATCATTTGATGGACCTAAAGTACACTGAAGTGGTATGACTTGGGAGTAGGGCAGGGGGCATTAATTATATGAATGTTGATCTTCTCATTTGAGGTATGCACTATAAATTCAGAGAATAAGATCTCATTTGGTCTGAATAGATTTTACCTGACTGCCAGTGATTTGTGCATTGGTGTACAAGTGCCAATACATTGGAAGTAGGAGAAGTCCCCCACAGAATGCAGGGAAACAGAGCCAGCAGCTACCAAAAAGCCACATTGAATAACAGCGTCTATGAAATTCAAAGACCAGGTCTCCTCAAAAAGCACACTCTAAAAATTTCAAACTAAAAAATCACCTTTATGGTTGTCTGGTATATTCTAAGAACCTACAATGAAAAGAGCTTTGGTTTGATTGTTAGTGAAGACAAAGTAAACAAAAAGTTTTTCCCTACCGATTCTTGCCATATACTAAGATTAAAATTTCTAAACAGTCAGGACAGATTCAAAACCCCATTTACTTTTCTTTTCATGGCTCTTTAGCTTAAAACCATGGGAATATTCAGAAGACTGATACTACTGCGTAGGAAGCGACAGCATCTAAACACAAATGGTGGGAAAATAAACTTAGAGAGAGTAAGATCCTAATACAGCCAGCTACTGCTGTTTAAAGACCTGATTACAGAATCAGCTTGATTACTTAGTCTGTCTTGTAACCTTACCTCCAAAATGTAGGGAAGGAAATGCTGTGTGTTAGGAGGGCAGGGAGAGAGCAAAACGATAACACAAGCGAAAAAAAATAAAAAACCAACAAAGGACAAAAAGGACTCTGAAAGTTGAAAAGTTAAGAGAAGATGGAGAATTTTACAAGGGCCAAACCTAGATCCATCCCACTCCACCCACATGTAAGCACATAGTTAAGGAGCCTTATTTAAGTAGCAAGCTCCCTGTACAGCTAACCAAAGGAGGCAGATGCCTTCAAAGCAGGCAGTGTAATTGTAGCACGTGTGACACTGTGAACCCCCATCCTGAAGAAAGTCACCTCTCTTCAGTGACTGCACCTAGAAATTCAGGGCACCTGCTCTGCCTGAAGTAGACGACATAAATAACTTCTCACAAGTAACTCTTTGAGATCGGAGAGCTCCTCCTGTTCTAAGAGTTTGACAAGAAACAAAGAGCAAAACCAATAAACAAATCTGAGATTTTATTTTAGGAAATTTCAGAACAGTCTGAATTTATTAATGACTGCAAATCATAGCTCTCCATTTGCCTAGCATGCAAAACACATAATAACAATTTAAAATTTACCATTAGAGGACTGAAGCCATCTGCCCTATCTTCAAATCATTGAAGCGATTGTTAGAGGGCTTTGTCGAATTCAGGCATCATTTTGTCTCTAGAAGGTAACGCTGAAGTACAATTAGCTCCTCATGATACTAATTTGTCAGAAAGAATGTTTTATATAGTTTTTCAACTATAGTAATCCAGACAGGTACTTATATTATGAGTTGAAATTTATCTGGATATATATGCACGTTCCCAGTCCATACACATTTTTTATGACTCATTATTCATAATGCTCCTACATACGATACAGGTAATTATAAATTCATTTTCCTTTCATGTCCTCTGTGGATGTGAACACTCACTTTGGCTGATGTTCTGAACACTGAATTAATCTCCTTCTAAGAGTAATGATAGATGAAAAGATATGACCTATTTTAACAATATGATTATTACTTTTTTGCCAGAATTCATTTTTACTGCTTTCTAAGCTCCTCTGTTATCATGTGTTTTCCTCATTTCTTAATGTTCCAGTACTTCATTTCCTGCATAAAATAGCTATAAGTGGATTAGTAAGCAGACATTAAAGATCCAGTACATACTGCATAATCAGATGATGAAATGTTAGCAAAAACAGGACTGATGTTCCTAGGTACATTTTTACACTTCATAATTATATTTGTTCTTTTACAGAGGTACCTGAATAAAACACTTAAAGAAAAAACTGTGGAAGTCCTTGAGAAATTTTGCTGCTTGGAAAATACTGCACTTTTCATGAGACTTTTCTTCATTAAGTCTGAAGGAAAATAATACACAAACATATTATTTTAAAAGACAGGTGATTTTCACCTTTCCTGGACATATATTTTGTTGTAATCTAGGTACTACCATAACGAATCTTTGATCCCATCTTCCAGTCTTGACCAAAATCAAGTATGGGTCATTCAGATACTCACATTTTAAAAATACAACAGAAGTAAGTATGGACTTACTTCTTTCAACGCTGGTTAACAAATCAAGGTACCTAACACCTAATTTTTCAAAATACTTTAGCCTTTAGAGATGTGTTCAATGCTGCTTTGTCTGAGTATTACTGAAATCACAGGGCAGATTATGCACATTATTTTAGATTCTTAGGCCAGTCTTCTGAGAGATATCAGCTAGCTGGAGTCCAAAAATTGCCACTGAGCATATGCAAACCAGAATTTTTGCCATTTGGTCAAATCTGGATGGAACTTTACAAAGGTAGCAAAATATTCCTCTCTAGCACAGACACCTCCCTACACCCCACAATGTTTATAGGATCAGCATTTTTATGATCCTAGCCTTTTTTTTAAATTAAATGTACTGAACCGATATAAACTCAGCCAATCTGAATAAATTACTAGTCTGCAATATTTCAGATTGCCCAGTCAACAACTGAAATTTGGCTCTGAAAGTCACCTGCTGTCAATCCTGCTGGTAACTTTTTATTTTTCTAAGGTAATTCTATACTGACACAGGAATAGTAACACTATTTAGAAACAAACTAGATTTGCCCACCTCATTCCCACTCATCTCCTTGTCTATTTTTCAGAAGTGAAACTGCCTGTTTTGTGTACTCAGAGTACTTGCTGATTCAGTTGTTTCTGTAGGGTAGAGCACAATAAGCCTCACTAAGTTATTTAATTTTCCCTATGTGTTGCATTCTCTGTGGCAGGTATCCATACCATTGAACACCAAATTGTAGCAGAATCTGTCTGCAGTTATAAATTATTAATTAAGCAGACTGGGTCCAGGGGAAAAAAAGAAAGCCAAAAGTGATGTCAAAACCATTGATACTCTGAAGTCTTATTAAATGCTGCAATGAACATTCAGCAGTTCAGCTTTTGCATACAGAGCCACATAAGTTACTTATTTATGGATCTTGATTTCCAAATAAAATGAAGAACATGAAAATAAATCTAAACAGATAAATACATAGATTCTCATCTTTATAAACTGAAGTGAGAAACTACGAATTTTTCCCAAAACTATTCAGGACAATCAACTCCTAATTCTGGAACTACTTAATCGGTTCGAGCATAATTAAAAATTACAGCTAGAAATCAGGACATACACTTGTATAATGAGTGAAATAAGCAATAGAATTATTTGATGGGAAGCTTTTGGTAGGTAGTGGCAGTGTTTAGCTCCTTTTTTGCTGCGTGTAGTGACAGACTGTTTTGAATAATCTCTTCCACGTTGCCTTTTCAAGGAACACATGGAAGAATACCATAAAATAAAAACATAAAATAAGTCACAGAATGGTTTTGGTTGGAAGGGACCTCGAAGATCATCTAGATCCTAACCCCATGACATGGGCAGGTGCACCTTATATTAGATCAGATTGCTCAGAGTTCACTCCAAGCTGGCCTTAAACATTTCTAGTATTGGCCTTAAATAATCTAGGATCAGTGCCTTCTCTTTTCCAGGATGGGCAAACCCAATTCTCTCGACCTTTCCTTGTACGAGAGGTGCTCCATCCCTCTAATCATCTTGGCGAACCCTACTCTGGACTCACTCCAGCAGCTCAATGTCCATCCTGTGCTGAGGATCTCAGAGCTGGATGAAGTACTACAGGTGGGGTCTCATGAGAGGGAAGTAGAAGGCCAGGATCACTTTTCTTGACCTGCTGGTTTTGCTGCCTTGGATGTAGCCCAAGATACAATTGGCTTTCTGGGCTCCCAGCACACATTGCCAGCTCATGTCCAGCCTCTCATCCACCAGCACCCCCACGTCCTTCTTGGCAGGGCTACTCTTTCTCTGTTCATCCCCCAGCCTGTGTCGATATTGGGGATTGCCCCAACCCAACCTGGCCTTGTTAAACCTCACAAGATTCCCCTGGGCCCACTTCTCAAGCTTTTTCAGGTCCCTCTGGATGGCATCCTGTCCTTCAGATGTGGTAAAAACACCACTCATCTTGATATCACCTGCAAATTTACTGAGGATGCACTTGACCCCTTTGTTTGTTTTATTACTGAAGATATTGAATAACAGAGGTTCCAATACAGACCCTCGAGGGACACCACTTGTCACTGATGCCCATCAGGACTCTGATCTGTCAACCACTACCCTGGACATAACCATCCAACCACTTGCTTATACAACAGTCCACTCATCAAATCCATTTAGCTCCAATTTAGAGAAGGATATTGTGGGAGACCAGCGTACACCTGTTCCTGGTAAACGATATTCAGCGGTGAACCAAAGACATGCATGCAGATTATGAATTAAGTAGTTTGAGAACCAAACTATCTGCCAACAAATAGAAATGTAACTCTGTGAGATTAAATGCAGATCCATATTGATCACATTGAGCTAGGATTCACTTTAAAACAGCAAAGCCAAGAAAAAGTAAGAGATTGGCTGAAACTAATTGGTTATCAACATGCAGCATAGTCAAGAACATGAAAACTTCTGTGGTCAAAATCCACAGTAGTAGTAATGTGAGGAAAATTAAACTACTTCAAGTGAAGTTCTACCAAGGGATACAGCCAAGCAGGGGAAACAGGTAACAGATTAAGACTCTAATTCTTCTAGTTTACTTAGGCTTCCAAATCACAAGCGTTGCAGTAGCCTTCAATCCAATGAGGAACTGAATATGAGGATCCCTATTTCTATTCTTTTAGTTAATGGTAGGTGACCAAACTTTGGTGGGTTTAACTAATTACATCCAGTCAGACCACTCACATAAGAAAATATTGAGGGCCAACACAGAGCCAATAACACCTTGTAAAGATCAGAAATACTTTTGACTTAGTTCTGCGTAGCTACTTCACTGGCACATTACTTCATTTGACATCTCAGAACAACCACATCAGTTTTATTTCAATCAAGTGTTGCATTCATCCAGAGGCAAAGACGTGTCACCTTCCCATGATGTCTCATGGCAAACTGCACACACTTCAAACAATGTATATCAACAAATAGATGGCTCCGTTTCACAGTGTACATTACAGGAAAAATCTTTCTGACAGCCTATTTGTCAGTGTGTCGGATGCAGCACAGAAACACCAGACCATCTGGAGATTCCAGTGAAAAAAACACTTAGGGTGAAATTCCTCCTTCATCTACTGCTCACTGAAAAGAAACAGAATAATGGGACTTCTCTGCAGTTTGTCATAACATCAGAAACCAGAAATTGACTGTGATGCTTTTATTTGTATTGGTTTGAAAAAGATTGGATATGCTGTAGCGATAAAAACAGAGGATCAAAATTAAGATTGAGTCATGACAAAACACTGCTAAGATTTACTCCTCCATTTTCACAAGAGGAGGAAACTGTATTCCATATACATGCATTTTCAGTCTTCAAATGTCACAGCACAAAACTCAACACACTACTCAAACAGCAATTTTCATCATGTTTCTTCATGAAGCCATGCAAACTATTGAATTATTTGGACTCACTTGCACCTAAGGATTCACAGTCACTACTGACATATGAACTTCCAATGCTTTAAAGGAAAAACTCATTAACATATTTATTGGTGCAATTGCCAGGTGGAGTTTTAACAGCAATATTGTCTTAAAGTGAAACGTATCTTTTACAATTAGTGTGAATTCTCTTATATATGACTTTAGATCAGTTCGTCCAATAGACACAAAGAGAAAGAAAAGAATCTTCACAGCTTTTACCATGATTTCTACTTGTTGTAAAATAACATTCAGTGCTACTGTTGGAGGAAAAGTTATTTGGATTATAGATTATACCTAAGTAAATACTGCAAATGAAATGCCAAAAAGAATGAAAAATATTCAGATATAGTTTGACTACAGTTAGCAATGTCCTCAGGAGGAAAAAATCTGGATTGGTCAATAAATTTGTGAAGTAATTAAACAAAAATCCCACAGTAGCCAAGCCATACTTAGTTTAGCAACTAAACACCAATTCATTAATTTCTGCTCATGTTTGCTGTAACATACATTGTAGTTGAGGAATACCAGTTGCTGTGCTTTAGTCTGATTTGCTGCTGATTAACAGCAGAGGAAGCCAAACTTAGAGCTTTTCAAGAACAGATGGTGCTTCTATCCTCTTCTTACTGGTCAGAAATTCAGAGAAAATAAGGAGGAAGACGGATGTAGATGGAAAAGAGAAGTAACCAAAAGAGGAAAAAAAAGTTTGGCAGATCCCATAAGCAGCTATAGAAACAAATTATACCCATTTTCCACTGTGGGTGTACAAGTTTGAAGATTCACAGATGGCTTGGAATTCAGCTCCTCATCAGAACTGAATCTGTTTCTAAGACAGTCTGAAAAAGGGGTACCGAGTGGTTGCAAAATGTTTCTTTTCCCACTTTTACTATTTAATAGTTTCCCTTCTTTACCTCCTTTTTCTCCAAATTAAGACACCATGAAGTAAGAATGGAAGTTTATTGAGGCACCAGGAAAAATGGACAGTGACAGTATTTGCCCAGACCAGACAACTAAAAGTTGTTTTCACTGTGGGTTTCCTAAAGTCTAAGGGGACTTGAGGAGTTCTCATATCCTCCTACCTACTCCTTATAAATAAAACCATGACTCACTTTTAAAAATTTGGTATCAAGTGAGTAATTTTTTTTTTTTTGCATGAGCAGCTTGAGACACCTTAAGATGGTGGTCTCCATTTCTCTACCAAGAGGGCAGGAACGCTTCAACATTCTTTGAAGTACAACCAAATGTAAAGTAAGGTGTTCTGCTTCCATAAAGATAAGGAAAACCTTCTCAACTGTGCTGAATGAACATTCAGTCAGTACTTAGGCACTAGAGTAAGTAATTAGGTGCTAGAACATAGTGCCAGAAACAGATTTGCTGCTCTTGAGTAGGTGTTGTCCATATTTGTTACAAACTACAAAAATGTCAGTTTGGATCCAAGTATTTCCATATACTGACTATATGTCTTTATGCAAAGCCCACCAACCTCTCACACATCTTTTATATCTGACAATGCTCTATTTACCATCCAGTTGCAACAGGTTCTGTCTGCTAGGTTCTGTCTTCTAGGACTTGCACTAGTCTGTTTTTTTAAATTTTAAAAAATCAAGCAGCTGACCCTCCTAGCACAAGTTCCTACTGATTAATGTTATGAAAAAAGTAAGAAACTTGTTTTGATCTCTGCGAGACTCATCAATGGACCTCTCATGCAGTGACTTACTGCATGATTTTCATTCTCTGTGGTGACCCTCTTGAAATCTCATCAATACAGTTCAGCTTGTCGAACTATCAGTGAAAAGCAACTGCAACAGCCTTGCTGAGCCTCTGTTTGCTCCTGTCACAGAGTTCATGGGGGCTCTCAAGAACTGAAAAGCCAAAGATCCACATGTGCCCTGCTTTACAACAGAAAAATCCAACCACGTCCTACCAGATGCAGGCATTTAGTCTTTCTGAAAAGAAAGTAGTTTAACTCTGTTTCTCACCACAGAATAAAGACAGTTACATTTAGACTTCCTGTCTTTAGAAAACTGATGGGAATTTCATAACAAGAGAAAGGCAAGACTGCTATAAAGAGTGTCTTTAAATATTTTAAATGCTTCCAAAGCTAAGATAGCTGCAAGGAAGATTTCTCCATGCTCTGCTAAAATTCCAGTAGAACTCTCCCGGGGTACATACTAAAATACCTCCTGTTTTACAGTCATGTTAGTGATGTGTATATGTTTTGATGTGCCAGACACTGAAGAAAGGACTGTTAATTGAAATCTTAATAATATCTCTAGGTTACATTACCAATAAATAAATAATGCCTAATAGTTTCATAAATAAACATCTAACCCATGAAAAATATAAAATGGCATGAAATTAAAGTTCAGAATGCAGAAATAGTAGACAGATTCTGTCTGCACATGTTGGTGTTTGATTTACAGGGAAACGCTATTTCCACAAGCCTTTACTTCACTAAAATCACCCTGGGCATGAAACAAGACAGGAACATTTATTCTCCTTCATTGTTCTTAATGAAGTGCTGAGAAACAAATTTAGCAGATGGGAGAGTTAAACTGAGGTTTTCCTTTTCTGGAATGAAACTATTATGTTAACTGTTATTCCCTCCCTATACGTGCTATCACATATTTCAAAAGTCTTAATAATTTCATGCAACAATGAAGCAGTAATTTACCTACTGCATCTCTCAGCAAAATGCTGGGTTAGAGTCTTCATTCCCCTCCACTTGCAATACTGTCCATAAAGGCCATATTTCCAAACTGACCTAGAGAACTACAGGTTTTTCGTGATGGCAAAATATTTTTCCCATTTTTCCCATGGTTTAAAGACAATCTTTTCCAAAAACACTAAAGAAAATGCAGAACATAATTCTAAAATCTCAAAACATCAAAGTCTGCTTTCCACTATTCATTGCAAATATCTCTCTGGACCTATCACACCTGTGAATACCTAGAAGGTAGTAAAACACCTCAGTCATAAATAATAGCAGTGAGCATATAATGCTTTACACAAAACATGGCACATATCTTAAATACTAATTCAATCAGTATTACATAAAAGTTCTGTGAAAACTGAATTACCTTCCATCTCACAGTTGAAGATAACATCCTGTCATGTCTAATCACTGGGAAAAAAACCACAGATGCCACAGGCCAGTTCATATTTAGTTAATTATGCTTAACTCTATAATAAATTGCCAAATAGTAAATTTATTTTACAAAACCAATTTCTTATATTTCAAGAAAAATCCTTGAACTTCATGAATTTTCAGAAAGGTTGAGAATGTTAACTAGTAGGCCAGGAGATAGCCCATATCTTTTAATGTATTTACTGATGGTTTTTTTTTCCAATCCTCTGAAATTACATCTCACAAGACAGAACACATCTGTAGAGAAGCTGTTTAAAAACCCGAACGTTTGAAAATCCCCAGAAGATACATGAAACAAAAGAGCTATAAAAGTAACGGCTCAAGTTATTGCTCCTACTGCTTCTTATTTGCTAACATTTATTGCAACACAAAATGCTTGAGCAGCAAACTGCAGTTTTCCTCCTCATAATAAAGATATTGCTGCCAGTAGAAAGACTGTGGGTGGGACTCAGTTCAGGTTTAGACACTTACAAAAGATATCTGTAAGAGAGTAAGGAGGGTAACCTATTGCAGCTAATGAAATGTAGCGAAAAATTCAATACCTAACCACCATGTGTCTTCTTCAGGTAGATAGGCTGAATTACTTTCTAGACTTCATTGACCTCATGGGGAGCTTAAACTCCTTACAGCCAGCGTATTCTAGCACTGCATCTCACACTTGGTGCA
The DNA here is from genome assembly GCA_013397115.1 of Edolisoma coerulescens. Lineage (NCBI taxonomy): Eukaryota > Metazoa > Chordata > Aves > Passeriformes > Campephagidae > Edolisoma > Edolisoma coerulescens. Next base: position 706,866 of record VWZW01002569.1, read on the forward strand.
TTTGACTGAACACCAAAACAAAGAAAATTGATATTAAACCACGGTCAACTCTAGAAATATAACCATTATGGTCCATCTATTTATCTATCTATCTATCTCTCCAATTATTATGATGGAAATTACGCTTCATTGTGGAATGACTACTAAACCCTGTAATTACACAATCAATATGTCACAGAATACAAAGTAATTTCAAACATTAAACATGTGTTAGAAACAGAATAACAAATACATTGAGGTTTCATCTGACTTGGAAAAGGAAAATGTCACTCATACTGAAAGATCTGATTCTCAGGAAATGCTTTTTACCCATCACTAAAATTTTCCCTTTTACAGGACCATTGAGTTAATCTAGTAGCTTTGCAGACCTCCAGCTGCTCAGAACACGTACTGTCATGAAATCCTTCCCAAATGATTCCTCTCCACATTCCATTCATCTTCATAAAATTCATAGCAAGTCCTAGGAGCTCAGCAGGAGTCAAATAGGAGATGTCAGGACAACAGCTGGACAGTCCCACACTGACACGTCTGTTTATGACCTGCTGTGACCAGATCTGAAGAACCTCTGCAGGCATTGCGCAGGGTTACCAAACAACGCCTTGGGAGCCGACCAAATCAATGCAACTGATGCAGATAGGCAAACATGCTTTGTTGGAGGGTGTCTATGTTGAGTAAATGTACAAAAAAGTATCCCAGAACCCTAAATCGGGGCAACTAACATGTGATGGTGTTTCAGTCAAGAATTTTTTCAAGCACGAATTTGGTATCAGTTCTGATGGTATCTGGATGAGAAAGAAGATTCTCCTAAAAGTAGTACTTTCGGTGTAAATAATTAATAGGCCAAGTTAGTATAATGGTGAAATGCTCAACAGCATTAGGTGGGAGGTCCTTCTTCACTACTGAGCATTCAATTCTGTATTAATTCCTAAATTGTGCATTACAAAGGGTTATGCTAAGTCTACTTCTGCCAACAAAGAAAAGAAACCTTAAGAAAAATACAATGATGTTTTTTATACACAGACCAATTGGATGCTCGAACAAGTTAAACATATTTTTATTATTTACAGGCACACAAAAAGCTTCCTATTTTACAAATAATTCAGACATTCTAAAATTATAACACTACAAGGGTAAATAGGTTTCTTTTTCTCCTAAGCTAGAGATACTTGCTTTTCAGCCTCCAAAATAGTTTTTTCTAAAACCTTTAATCTCAATCAATTACTTCAGATGTTTCTTTTGTATGTGTCGAAGAAAATTCTCTTGATCACACCACATTTTGCCCAGTGTAGAGCAGGCCTGTGAGGAAAATGTGTGTGTGTGGGGTAAATGTACTCTCAATTTAGGTTAGCTCTAAAATACATACGAAAAATTTCAGCTGCTCCCCAAACTATTTACATTCTCTTTTTTTTTTAATGGATTTTGCAGGTACGTTTATTTCTTTTGCGAGCTTTTTGTTTTCCAGCTTCTGCAGGTTATGAGGTTTGCTTTTTATTGTGGTCTCTCCAGCCACTTGGTTTCTTTCACTTAAGGCCAAGTATCAGAGATGAATTGCATCTGGAGTTTCCTTTTTCATTTTTCACTGATTGGAAAGAGAACTATGCATCTAGCGCAGACTAGCTGCCTAATTTTTTAAGATCTGAAACAAAATTAATCTGCGAGATTATTCCATCCTTGGATATGCAGCTAGTGAGCTGAAGCACAGAAGAGAGGAGCAAAGGAGTGATACTCTTAACTTCTTGCACCACACAAGTGCAACCTACAACTGGGTCTGCATCCTGAATACTTTTCACTGTACTGCTGAGCCCACACCCTTACTTCACCACTCCGTATGACAAGACTACATTTTACCTGCATGCTGTGGCACTCAGGCAAGTTTAAAAAAGAAAGTTACCGGCTGAGCCTGGATCACACTGACGAGCTCTTATCAGTTTGACTTTGTCCCCTCTTTTGTAATATCTCCTTCAGGGGACAGCTGTCATCTGCGTATGCATAAATCCAAAGCTCAAGGTTTCTTTGTCTCTGACCTTCTCCAGTTAAAACTGGGGTGCATCTATATGTGGCTGTGGCAGCCTTCCAGTCTTTCAGCAAAACTGCTTGTGTGGCTCACGCTGTTTAAGTCACCTGTATATTTTCAGGCTTTCTCAGCTGCACTGTCTTTTATAGCAGCTACTTTTTATATGTTGCTTCAGGTTTCATATTAGTAAATTATTACCCTTTTATTTTCCTTAACACAATTTAAAAAGGCATCTTATCATGACAAATCTGAGCCTAAACATATTTCAAAGAGTTAGTTCTCAGAAGAAAAAATAAAAAGCACAAAACAAACACAGAACTGCATTTATATTAAAAATGCAGCACCAGGAAAATTATCATAAGACATAACTTCTGAAGAAATGGAAATAAAACAGAATAATGCACCCTAATCAATGACACTAATGAGGCTGGCAAAATCCCAATTACACCATTGTATCTGTGGGTACAGTCTCTGCTTATGACTTATAACACTGATCAGGTAGTAACACATATGTGTTTTGTTAATCTCTAAAAGTCAAGGTCAGAGTTATTTAGCTGAATCCTAGGAGAAAAATTTTGTCAATACCATGACAACCATTATTCATTCCTAGTGTACCTTGCATTTAAAATTCTTACCAAAACATTTTGCAGTTGAACAATATTTTACATAGGTGAGACGCAAAATAGTTGCTAGTAACATAATAATTATGGCTAAATTAGATATTTGACTATGATTACAGATTTCTCCTTTTATTTTTGACAGTACGACCCAGAAGGCTTCACACAGTATCAGGTCCTTATTATGCCAGACAACAAAGGGATGCAATGAAGACAAATACTGAGCATGACTGGACTTGACAGAAAAGCACCATAAATCTTAAATCTGCAAATCAAATATCATCAGGATTATTAGTGACAGTTCTAGAGACTGTAATACTGTGTTTTATACCATGAAAGTATTTAACTTCAGTAAATTTAATAAGCATTTACTAGTGAACCATCCTTCTGGAGTGTTTTTTTACTCTGCTGGCCATTAGTAATATAATATATTAATAAATAAATATATTAATAACTAATAGATTAACAACCTAAAACCAAAATTCTTTATGCTAAATGAAAAGGAAACATTTCCAGAACAAGTCTCTAAATCAGATTAGATTTTAAAAAGGCTTTTGAAAATGCAATTTATTTGCCTAGGAACAATCAGCTTGGCAATCACATCTGGTTTTCTATCACATTGGTTAACATTAATATGAAAGGATCAAATAGGTCTTTGATTTTCAGAACCTCGCCATCAAAGTTTCAATTAAAAAAGGTCAATTCTATAGGTGGCTGAAAACAAGAAAGTAAAGAAGCAGCAAAACTAAAGCTTCTGAAATATTTCTATCAACTTTATTTTGTAGTAGCAACCACACTGTATTTAACTTACTGCTGGGCTGACTGAACCAAAAACCAAAATGAATTCCTTAATTTCACACAGTGAAAGATAATTTTGATATCTATTAAAATTTTACATGATGTGATTTTGTCCAAGGGTCAATTAACTTACCATGACAAACAAGGCCATTTCACTGTAAAGAAGCCATTTTCACAGACTTCTCTGGGACAAAATTCACTTTCCAAACTTCTTGAGGGTAAATCATGAGACCTGCATCACTCCTTTTGGTCTCTGAGCTTTCTCCATTGCTACCTTAGGCTAGGGAGTCATTGGTTTGCTTTAATTTGTCACAGCTGCACAGACTTCCTTAAAATGATATAATGTATTTTTGTAATCAGATGAAAACAGAGAAGACAAAGTACAGATTTAAAAGCCAGAAGCTGCATGAATTGATAAATGGTAACACCTGATTCTCAGATATATTAACCATCTCAGCTCTTTCACTGACACCGGCCTACATGCTAAGTTGAAAGAAATAACCTAGGGACATGATTTAGTGGTGGACCTGAAAGAGTTAAAGTTGATGCTCTTTTCCAGCCTTAATGACTCTATAATGATTCTTTGAGTCTATGAACTGGCTGAAGACCTCCTATTAACAGAAAGGAGAAGACAGTATTAGGCTTCAAAATGCAGCATAACAAACCTTCAGTGCAAATTCTATGCTCTGTTGATGTTCAGATTCCCCTAAGTACCTAAGATGCTTATTTATCTTTGAAATCAATGACCTGTAGATGGCTGAAATACTCTTTAGAAATTGAGCAAGTTGCACAAGTTTCTGCCAAATTTTTTGGGAGCCAAAGTGAAGGAAAGCTGAATCTAATTCTGGGAGAGTCATCTACATCTACTCCAGGGTAAAAAAAATGACAGCACATCACCTGGCTTTGCTGCATGCATAAAGTGGTCTTCTCTCTGCAAAAGCAGCAATGTGTGCTAGCTTTTAAATTAGCACATTATGAATGACATTCAGAACTTGGGAGTAACAAAGGCATGAAACCATCATATGAGTTAGTCCAAGTTGTAGAGCAAGCAAGAGGAGGTATCTGAGGCACAATTTGTGTGCTTTGTCTCTAAAGGTGCTGCCTCAGTTCCGCTAACCCACACCATGTCAGTAGCTTTCCGTAGCTGTACAAGTGGCAGAACAGGGACAGGGACTAAATTCTCAAACTGACATATGGTCTAAGTTAAAGTCCCTAAAAGGCTACCAGGTTTTCCATGCACAGAAACACATCTTCAGGTTCACATCTTCAGATAAAATATCTGATGACATGGAATATTTTGAAGAATGAATTAAACCCTTCTGTTGTAAAGAACAACATTACAAAGAAAAGAATGGGACGAAGAAAGCATTTAAAGATTCGTGTTTTGACAGTTAATATAAATATGTAGAAAATAATTGGAAATCAACACTCGGTATGATAGCCACTAATGGACATCTATGGAACCAAAAAATTCCTCCAAAACAGTATCAGAAGAATGAGATGCAAAAAGCCAGGCAATTTCAGTTTTTAGCACAACACTCTCCTATTAAAAACTATTAAATTAACAAAAGGAAACAGTAAGAGAAAAACAAGTCACTGCATCTGCACCCTCATTTTGCAACCATTAACGAATTTCTTTTGCTTTTAAGAACAGAAGACAGTATTTCCAGGAGTCTATGGATACAGAGTGAAAACTCAAATAAAATTACTGACGAAAACAGGACCTCGGAAGGTACCGATACATAGTTACCATAATATTTTATTAAAAAAAAAAAATCATCGGTTGCATGTATAAAAATGATATTGGTTTTGGTTTAGGATCAGAAGATTTCTAGATCCCTTAATATTTAATGACAAATTTATAATACGGAAAACAAAAATGTTTTTCTTATTAACTTTTATCGAAGTCTGGCTTCTGAAATGCAGAAAAATATGTTCCCAGCCTAAAACCAGCCTGAAAACTCAGACTAGACTACACAAGAATTAAATCAATGTTTCCTCTGCATGAAATATGTCCAGCAATTAAAAAATAATATAGGCAGAAGAAGTGGTTTATAGATTTTGATTTATTTTAATTTTTTAGGGGGAAAAAACGTACCTTTAATCTCTACAGATCATTTATAGCTTATCTTGTGTATGAAATTAACAACCTAGATGTAATTTTGTCTGGGTACAAGGGAACAGTTCTGAGAGCTGGCACTTGTTCCATAGTCCTGTTTAAGGAAGAGGGTAGATGTAGCAGGGAGGAGATGAAAAAGAGAATAGAAAAAAATATCACAGGCATCAGAATATTCAATAATTTATAAGGAAAATATGCATTTGTCTTTTGTCCCAAAGCATCTCAGGTATTTGAAGCTAGAACATTTTTTACCCTACCAAAATAAGGCCATCTCCTTTAGTGGGCATGTAGGACAGCTCTACATTCAGTGCATAGGCAAGAAAATATTGTGTCTTTTTGCCAGTATAATTCTACAGAAAAAAGGCTTCCCTGGGTAACAACATTTATATGTAACAAAGCAGGATGGCAAAAGAAGACAGGCTACATTGAGAACAGCTCAGAAGCATAAGAAATTCAGCAGAAAGCTGAGGTATGAAGAATGCATTTGCATCATGCTTCCAGAAGCTCAGCTATCTATATGCCCTTCTGGATTATTCCTAGCTAAAACTGCCAGCCAGATTCCCCCCCACCATTCTTTTCACATGTTCAGCAAATACTCACCTTCTACTGTTTGACATTGAGACCCACTATCGTGTACTTTCGTGAGCTCTTTACAACCCCTGCTGATATTCATACTTCAAGTGAAATGCAACGGGTAAGAAAAGTCAAGCAATTATATTTTGAAAGTGTAATGTTCTGAACAGCAACCCCATGTAAGCCTGGGAACTTCAAAACTACATATTCTGTCTTGGTGTTTGAAGAACTAAAAAGAAAATTATTCAGCATTGGTACAGACCTTTCCATTTTGAGCTTTATGAATTTTAACATTCCTGTAGGTATTCCATTGGACACAATAATTAAAAACAACTGAGTAGAAACTGACAGTTCCTTGAGAATAAGTAAATATTACCCATAAACTACAAATAAAGAAACTGAGATACCTAGAAGACTAAGAAGAATATTTAAACTAAAATACCTAGAGTTTTTGTCTCATAAAATCCATCACTAGATGCTAGACACATGGTTTGATTACCAGGCATGTCAAATTCCAACTAATCTCATTGATTTCATACCATCCAACAGGGTCAAACAGCTGTGCATGGGTCTGACATCACTGTCAACTGAAATGGCCCTCGGGAGATATCAGTTGTCCATTTTGTGTGTCATGAACCTGACAACTAGATGAGCTGGTACAACAGTAAAAGTCATCTCTCCAATTGGCTTTGTCCAGTGCTCGGGGTTAAGAAAGTGAACACTTTGGAAAGAGTGATCCTGTATTTTGAATAATGAAATGTGTAGATTTTCAGAATCCCCACCTCTATCTTCTCTCCATAAACCTCTAAATCTTGCCTCATTTGTTTTATAGGACCTTGCCAGCTCCTCTCTTTCTTACGTTCTTCTTTCTTGTTTACCAAAACCTTATTTTTTCTTGCTTCAGCAATTCCTACATAGCACTTATCGAAGATAAGATCCCAAAATAATTACTTCTCCTTTAATTTTATCGCAACTGTGTTTCTTGTCTGTCTACAACCCTGTTTCAGCTTCTGATATCTTTCCATATCAAGTACCAGATGTTCATCATGGCCTCAACACCAGCAGGGAATCTGGCAAAGACACAGTGGGGCTGACAGATAAGCAAGGTGTAAAAAGTACCCTCACTGATAATAAGGTCAAAGGGAAAAAATAAATTGCCTTTTTGCATCAGTTTTGACTCCAAAACAGCTTAGGAAGCTTCTAATTTTAACCTAAAGATGAAGTCTGAGAAGAACTTGCTCAGCTGGAATATCTTGGTCTATTCAAATATCTATTGAAGATATTTTGGAAGGACTCAGAAAAAGAACAGTAAAAAATCCACCAGAAACTGGATTCATCACTCAGTTTCTCTAGGAATTAAATTAGCACTGAGCTATCATTCAAACCAGCCTCAGTATCAGAGGACAACAGCTAATAAAAATATGCCAATTTCTGAAATGTTCCATTATACATGACTTCTAGCCAACACATAGATAGTGTAACACTAAGTCAGCAGACACACAGTAAATACGGAGAAACTCAACAGCATTTGTTTTAATCAGCATTTACAAATTTTCATATCATTTTGATAAACTCAGTGAGCATGGAATATGAGTGAAATGGATGAAACAGAATGGGGAAACAAGAGCTTTTGGAAAGCGCTTTCAACTAAAGCCAAGAGAAGCTTCAGAGACCAAGAAAATATGACTGATAATCACAAATTTTAAATTATTCACAGTAATCAAGAATAAGGCTGACACCAAGGAGTTAATGAAGGAAACACTGTTGTTAAAGGGCTGAATTTAACCTTTCATTTTAGTGACTGATAAGAAGCATGTGAACATACATGGAGAAAACCAATTCTAACATTTGCATGGTGCAATAAATCATCTGCTGCCATAAAAAAAGATGTTGCAAATATTGTTGATGGTCCTCTGAACATATATTTGTTCTCATTAGTGATCAGAAAGACAAACAGAATGATAACAATGGCTAAGACAGAAATGCAGAAATGCACCTGGACAGGTTTGCATTGAAATCAGACGATGTAAGAATCTATTATAAAGTAAAAAAGTTATGTGGAAAAGAGGAATAGGGAAGGGTTTTTTGATTTTTTTTTTCTCATGCCAGGGCTACTGGACACATGAAAATTTACAAAGCATAAGACTAAAAAGAAAACATTAAGGATTACTTTTTTTATTTTTGACAAGTAATCCAATTATGAAACTCATTGCCACAGGATGTGAGAGAAATCAATGTGTAAATGGTATCAAGATTTCATTCATCAAAAAGTATTTATTTCCAGAATTTCAGAACTTCAGGAAGATTTACATCATAGTTGCTGCTACTTTTTCATCTTTTCTCGTGTGCTAACCATTTTTTAAGCTCTTTCAGTGCTTACATTTGCTCTTCTGCAATATTGTGCCCTTAACTCCTAGCTGCACAGCAAGATTTGTCTCTTTCTCCCACACATGATTTGATGCTGCAAAGCTACTGTTTGGTTACTGATCCTCTGTGGATCACACAGCCCACTATAATTCTCATCCTTCAGCTCCTGTCCTTACAAACCCCTTCCTTCTGTCAGCCTGCTAACATTAATTTATGCTTATAGTTTCTGCTCCAATTTAATTTCCTCAAATTATGCTCCCTTGTCTTTTAGTCCTTTGTTATTCTACCTGTCCTTCCAGTGACCCTTGTCACTCTTGGCTACCTGATGTATTATCTCTATTTAAATTACTGTCTTTCTGGGCTTCCTTTTCGCTTACTAGCCTGGAAATCTAACTGCCCACTGATTCTGCTGCCCATATGATGCATGCTGTTGAAAATGTTAATAACTACTGTGAATGTTATCGAGCAAGTCACATTTCCAGTCTCCAGACCAATTATAGAACTACATAGGAGCCACTTCTGTATCTCTGTTTTACTACCCATGCTATAGCCTATATTTTGATAAAATATCAAATACAACCTCATAAAAGATTTCCCAAATAAATATGAAAGTGATCTTCTTGTATTTGGTTTGATTTCAGGGCATAAGAAGTGGTACCACAGTTCCTGCTTGCAGGGCATTATTTCAGATTATTCAGTGATCTTATTGCAAAAGTACCTGTAGGTCTGTGATGTATTAAATGTTAGGAAGCAGAGCAATAGCAGCTTTATCAGTGCTCACTCACTGATAAAAACTGCTTAAATCTACCTATAAGAGGCACATCACCCAGCAAAGAGGCAAAAGATCAGCCAGAAGTCACACAGAGCAGAGAGTGTGAAGACTAGTGTGAGAAAAGAGACAGCTGAGAGAGAAATACAACCTGCAAATCTGACTGATGAAAATTCTCAAAAGAGAAATCAGAACTTGATTTTCCAATTTCCAGAGGCACAAATATGCAAGTTACAGTAAAAGGAAAAATAAAGTAGAAAGTTCTTACGCAGCTGAGTGTCATACCATACCAGAACCCCTACAAAAAGGAGAAAGATCATCTTTGCCTGACCATATATGTTTTTAGACCTCACAATACAATGCTCCTTAATTTATTGACATGCTTAATGAAATAGGTCTGAATCTTGTGCTCATATCCCACATTTTGAAATCTTTAATAAACACTTCAGATCATTTTTTAACATTATTGAGTGAACTTTTGGAAGTAATGTTCCTTGAAATTAGATGAATGATTCTACAAACAATTACACAGTTATCAGAAACAGCCATCAAAATATTATTACCTCTAGTTTGGTGATGAAAGCAAAGTGGTGTATTCTTTTGATATGCACAGCTACATACACCAAAACATCTCTCTGTGATATTAAACTATAGCAAAAATTTATGGAACTGTAGGTAACAAAATAAGATAAAAGCTGCATATGCCATGAAAAACCTACAGTGTTAGCTATTCCTACCATTGCTAAAATGTAGGAATGTGAAATCACTGCAAGCAGGTTCAGCTATTCCTGGGCCAACAAATTATAACTGTTCTACTAAATAAAAAGGGCAAGGTCTCTAATACTGGAAATAAGGGGAAAGCAGAGCTTGTGTCCCAATAGTTAAACTTTTCACACCCCAAAGAGGGTAGTATTTTCTATGCACATGTTAGGAACACTCCTAGGAGAAGTATTATTATATGAAGACTTCTAGCCTTTGTGAGTTGAAATTATACTGAAATGATAATGGACTTAGCACTAAGGGTTTATATTACTTCTCAGTAAAATAGGTACTTTTTTTACTAAAAGCTGATTTTACCATCAATGTAAATGAAGGATGTTTGGTATCAACAGTTTACACAACTTGTTTCTTCATATAATTCCAAGGAAGACATTGAATTACAGAAGCATGTAGTTTCCAACTATATTTGCATGCAGGCTCAGATGGACACTGGGATAGCTTTTCCTCTTTTAATAATTTCTGTTAGATTGCAAACAGTTAGTGTTCAGTCTTAATCCTAGCTGAAAGAACTATGTCTGAATTGTCAATTAAGCTTCAACTATTTTCACCAAATTTAGCCTGGTTTTCATTAGTAATTGCATAGCTTGAATTAAGAGGTATTCTTTTAACCAACTTCTAACTATCTTTTAATGAGATAAAACTCAAGTGATAGCATTTGTCTACATAAGTAGTCCTTGAATGCATTTTAAACTGCTTTTTCACTTTAATAGCTCTTAGTATAACATTTCCTTTTTATTTGTTCTTCACTCACTCTGTAAACAGTCATTGGCCAAAAAAAGAAACGTGGAAACCAGCAGCCAAATCTCTGTAACCCCAGCAGAGTGCTCTAGCCAATTGTACACAAAAATGGGTTTCCTTTTCGTCTTTTCTTGGAGAATCCTGAATTATCTTCTGGGGAAAAAAGAAACAGCTTGACATGCCAAATCCTGCCTCTTCTCTCCAGGACTGCTGGGTGATTAAGAGACTCTTGAAGATGTGTCTGAGTATCCTAATCAGAGAGCTTGTGTCTCCGAAACCATCAGTGAGTATCTTAATCACAAAAATCTTGAAAAGAAAGGGAAGACACCAGAAGTATTTCCACTTCTTGAAAGACTGATCTCTGACTGGATTCAGAAGGAATGGAGAAGAAACCTAGGATGCAGCTGTCAAATGCTGTTTGAACACCCTGGTACGTCTCCAGTTGGGGCTACAGGGAGGGGCAGCTCTCCTGCAAATCCTGGACAATACCCGCAAGCGACACGCAGGTACCTCAAGCACTCTGAAGAAATTAAAACAGCACTAGACATGAAACATTAATGTTTAGGCCTTGGAATTGTTTTCATAGGGGTGAGTACAGGAATTTTTTCCCCTGTTAGTTAAGCGTAGGTAGCCAAGTCTTGTACAAATATTTCCTGTTGAACGAAAATAATTAATCAACTGCACTAACTTTAATAAATAAAATTTTGACCTTATTATCATGCACCCCTAAAAGTGTTTCCTCTAGTCCCATCCTCATATAAAGTTTTTTTGTGTTAAACAAACTTTTGCCTAGAGGCAACAAGGACTTTTAATTAAACAAACCTTAAATGTTCCCAGATGTTAATTTGCAAATACTAAATGCTGTCTGTATCTATTAACAATAAATTAACAATACATTCAACCTTCAAAATTGGTTATTTATACTCTAACTTGCTCTTACCGTCATGACCTATGGTCACTGCATACAGCATACAATTTGTAGCAACTTTCTAGCACGGACTTCAGACCAAACATACCTCTCACCACAAAAAAAATTGGGAAATTCTGTGTGAAGAAAATTTGTCTGAAAGCAGAGGCAGACGGACAGCATCCAAAAATTTTAGGCATCTTTGTAACTCCACTGTCATATTTTGTTTTATGAGACAGGTCATGTAGTTATCTTTAAAAATGAGAACTGTGACTGCTTGGGAACATTGGCAGATGGGGCAGGGACCAAGAAACTAGATCAAGAAAATTGTGGGGCTCAGAATCTGGTAATTTTTCATAACTGTTTCTGGTAGCATTTATATTGATCAGAAGTCAGTTCAAAACTGAGACTAGAGGGTTAGAATATTCATAGTGATGCCATTTCTCACTGTTGTACACAGGCAAATATGAGTTTAGATATATTCAGACATATTTCACAGACACACCTTAAAGGAGACTTATGTCTAAATTTCCCAAAAGCTCAGTCCAAAACTGTTCAAAGACAAATTCATAGTTCATACAAATAATAAATAGATTTATATCTGCTACATGTTAAACCTATCTCCAATGTTTAACTTGCCCTGACTTGCCCAGCAGTTGCAGTTTGAAGAAAATCATCAAGTTTTGTCTAGAGATTTTGCAAATCTCACTGTACAGCTAGTTCCCCCACCTTTTCTTCCAGAGCATCCAGCTGTATCCATAAATGTCCCACAGAGACTGAGCATAACTACACCTGTCACAGTCCACTGGGCTATCAATATCCCTGACACCATTCCTTCTTTTACAGATTGCTATTTGCCTCCTGTCGTTCTTGACCTCTCCTCCCTCCTCTACTAGATTCACTCAGGTTTGCTGGAAACTTCATTACAAAAATAATCTTGTGTACAGCTGTATCTTTAATAGTGCAATTCTGAACTGGCAGAGTACGTGACAGAATTCCCAAAGTCATTTAGCATGAGCACCACCAATGTGTATTAAACCAAATAAAAACTGAAAAAAACAATATCAGGTTTTCCGTTTTCAACTACAGAATAAGACAGTCAAGCTCAAGTAACTCTAAGGAAAACAAGTAACTTTGGCTATGTTCTCAATTCTGTATTATTTAATAAGACCAGTGATATGATTGTAATGGAAATACTGATGTTTTGAGGAAAACTTGAATTTACCAGAACACACAAACATACAGAAGAAGAGGTCCATTTAGTCATAAAAAAATCATTCCCCAAATTTACTAGCACTACCTATATAAATGTTCAGATTAGTAGTTGCTTGATAACACTCCTTGGAACACCTGCAATGCCTCATAGTTTATATTTTGTATGTAACAGAGGATAATACACGTGGCTGCTGAATGGGTACTAGATGGGGACCAGGTTTCCATATTATCACTTGTTTTTACTGCAGCAGTGTTTTCAGAATACACTGAAATTAAGGTTCATTAATGAGTCTGAGAAACGTAGCAAAACCGTACATCTCTGTCTTGACATTTGTGTCTGGTTACGTGCAAAGGTTGTGGGAAACCCTCCTGACATGAGACTGAAGGCACAGTGAAGAGTGGAAGGGCTGTGGGACTTGCAAGACATGGATTCGCTGGTAAAACACGGGCTGATCCTGTGCCAGTATAGATAATCCTCTAAAACTAACTGACTTGAATTTGCTGCTGCAGTTCTCTACGGAGTGTGTGTGGGAAGGGCATTTTGCAGTGAAAGTGCATCAATACACTGAGGGTGCAACAGGAAACACAGGAGGGAGATAAGAGAGATTTGGGTTCTTAGCAGAAGTGGGGGCTGGGTGAACTGGGCTTTCCGCTTCCTGGCAAGTGTTCAAGTGCTCTGGGCAGCTGGCTGGTGCAGAAGTTTACCTCAGTGATGTCAGAGACTGTATCAGCACAGATAGCCAAAAACCTGCCTGGTCTTCTTCCTCAGACAAATTCATTCACAAGTAACTCTGTTGATTAAGTTAAAATGCAGATGATATAAAAAGCCAAAAATTCTGTATGATTTATCACCTCTGGGAGTTTTTCTGATTAAGGAACACAAGTCCCTCTTGTTTTCTTCTGTTATTCATTAGGAAGAAGACATATAAATAACGGTGTGTTATTTTCTTGAATTTTTAATTCCTTTAGAAGGGGCATGGCTTTTCCTAATGTCTCAGTTGGGAGTAGGCCTTTTACTTTCTTATTTTTCCCACTTGTGCTGGTTTTGGCTGGAATAGAGTTAATTTTGCTCACAGTAGCTGGTATGGGGTTGTGTTTTGGATTTGTGCTAGAAACAGAGTTGATAACACAGGCATGTTTTCCTTATCGCTGAGCAGCGCTGGCACAGAGTCAGGGCCTTTTCTGCCTCTCATCCCACCAGTGAACGGGCTGGGGTGCACAAGGAGTTGGGAGGGGACCCAGCCAGGAAAGCTGACCCACAATGACCACAAGGATAGCCCATATCACATGGAGTCATGTTCAGCACATAAAGCCGGGGAAGAAGGAATGTGGGGGGAAAGTTTGGAGTGATGGTGTTNAGTTGATAACACAGGCATGTTTTCCTTATCGCTGAGCAGCGCTGGCACAGAGTCAGGGCCTTTTCTGCCTCTCATCCCACCAGTGAACGGGCTGGGGTGCACAAGGAGTTGGGAGGGGACCCAGCCAGGAAAGCTGACCCACAATGACCACAAGGATAGCCCATATCACATGGAGTCATGTTCAGCACATAAAGCCGGGGAAGAAGGAATGTGGGGGGAAAGTTTGGAGTGATGGTGTTTGTCTTCCCAAGTCCCTGTTACACGTGATGGAGCCTGGCATTCCTGGGGATGGCCTAACACCTGCCTGCCCATGGGAAGAGATGAATTAATTTGTTTTGCTTTGCTTTTGTCCACAGCTCTTGCTTTACCTACTAAACTATCATTATCTCAACACATNAAGCTGACCCACAATGACCACAAGGATAGCCCATATCACATGGAGTCATGTTCAGCACATAAAGCCGGGGAAGAAGGAATGTGGGGGGAAAGTTTGGAGTGATGGTGTTTGTCTTCCCAAGTCCCTGTTACACGTGATGGAGCCTGGCATTCCTGGGGATGGCCTAACACCTGCCTGCCCATGGGAAGAGATGAATTAATTTGTTTTGCTTTGCTTTTGTCCACAGCTCTTGCTTTACCTACTAAACTATCATTATCTCAACACATGAGTTTTTTCACTTTTATCCTCTCAATTCTCTCCCCCATTCCGTCAGGGGAGAGTGAGTGTATGGCTGTTTGGGACTTAGTTGCTCACTGAGGTTAAACCATGACACCATAAGTAATAACAATAACAATAATAAACAAAATTATTTCAATATTTTCATCTTTTGATTCCAAGAGGTGGACTCTGTCACTTTATGCCACAGGTGGTTTACTATCATCAGTGTGAGGCATTAATTAAATTAGTTATCCACAAATTGGCCATAATGAACTGCCCTGAGATATGAGAGAAGTCCCACGGAACCATCATTGCTAAAATTCTGAATAAGGCACCACTGAAAATGCTGACTTCTCTGGACCCATAAAGCAAGGAGGACAAACGAGACAGAAATTCATATCTATTTGTTCTTAAAAAGAAAAAGGAGTATAGCTGACTTTCATTACTTACATAAAAAACAACTATGTCTTCCTTCCCTCTGAAACCAGTGCAATTCCCCATATTTCAAATTCAATATAAACGAGACAGCCCTACTCTGCTGCCTTCGTAGCCAGCAATAAACTTCCAGTAGCTGTTATCCCTCTGCAGTAGACTGACAAATACCTGGGGGCACCAGAAAAAGGCAAAGACCTCACAGAGTCCCGTCTGACACAATCTTCTAATATCTTAATTCATTTTTCAGTGTCTTTCATTAAGCAATGAATGTCAAGTTTGGAAGTAACCAATCAGACAGCAAGAGATCTGAAAGAGGAAAGTTTCCAAAGCATTAAGTTTCCATAGCATGGTGGAGATATCTTACTAGAGAAATGATTCTAAAAGTTGCAGTTTTTTCTTCTGTCTCACATGAAAAAATTTGAATCTTCAGAGAACACCCCCCACCATATTGGTCCTGTATTTTGGGAGTCTGCATAAATATTTTCATATGCAAGGAAGGAAATACATTCTGTAGTGGAAAAGAGGATGTCTTTGCTAGGTGTCTGATTAATCAAGGGCTATAAATCAACACAATAGAAGTATTACCAGGTTTTTAATGCTGGGATTAAAAATTTAAGCCATTGTGGTCACACTTTAAAAAATATCGATCTATTTAATAATCATAGTTATTAATAATATTTGGAATAATTATTGCTAATTTTTGTTTTATTTTACCAAGAACTACATGATGGACGATACAATGAGAAGGAATTCTTAATTGAAGGTGAAAAGTGGTAAAAAAAATTCAAAGAAAGATTTCTTTTTCATTTTTGTTTTCAGCCAGGCTAACTTTTATTCGGGTTAGCCTTAGGTGTTTTTCTTCTTGCTTTGTCCTTCTTTCCTCCTCTTTGAAAAGATTTCTAAAGTGTTCCATTTGATGCTCTTCATTTATAAATGTAAAATAAAAGTTTGCATATATGCATTTTGAAGGAAAATCTGTTTATCACTGCAAAGACTTTCTAGTAAAGTTCAATGAATAAATAAACAACGAGCACTATCTAAATACCATGTTTCCCAGAAATGATGCAAGATCTTTAAAGATGCAAGGTGTATCTACATCATGTTTTTATAATTGGCCTTTTCTCTCGGTGTTATCAAGTTTCTCAGATGAAAAACAACTACTGTCAAGCCAGTAAAAGCCCCCAACTTATTATTCTGTTTGAAAATTTGTCTCCCTAGGAATTTATACAGAAATAGTAATAAAGAATAATTTTTCAGTCTGGTTCCAGGAAAATGTTCTGTATGTTGGACCAGAGAGGCTAAAAGATGCTCTGTTTCACCACTCCGTTCCAATATACCCTGCAACTGCCCCTGATTATGAGGTGGGCTTCAGAGACTTAATTCCATAATAAAAGTGTTCCACAATTGTTTTCATACTACTCAAAATTTAAAATAGTGAACAATCACGAATGCATATTATGTAGAAAACCTTCAAAATTATTATTTATTTGTAAGTGGATGCAAAAGGCTTTTAGAAATGTTATTAAAGTTAAGGGAAAAGGTCATAACTTGCATAAAGCTATTAGTAAGTAAAAACACAAGAAACATCAATAAAAAGTACTAGTGAAAATAATGCAGCAGAGAAGAATAACCAGCTTAACATGTAAAAAAAACCCAGGCATTTTGATGTTGTATTTTAAATCACAGGCAAAGTTATTGCCATTTGGACTTCGCATGCCTAATAATAGTGGAATTAGATAATTATCTAGCTGAGAAATAGGCAAGTTTTCAAATGTCCAGATGGTTCCACCACCCACCTCATTTAGCAATGCTTCCTTTATTCACACTGCTCTAACATGCTGCCCATTTCCTCAATTTGTACCCATTAGCTGACAAGAAAAGGGCTGAGCTCAGAAATCAACAGGCTCTGACAGGAAACCAATTCCCAGGGGCCCTCTTAGAAGAAGTAAGATTTTAACTGATGTTGCCCAGGAGACAGCTGTAACAACTAAGACCATATCTAAAGTAATATTAGTGAAGCAGGCAAAAGGATTTACAGTACAAAGATCTCTTAATATTCTTGGTAAGCTGCATGGAATGATCTTTAGTCCACAGGCAGAGGAGCATGGGGGCAGGATAAGAACCCTAACATAACTTATTTCCTATTCACTACTGAATAAAACTTCCACGTGACATCAAGTGATCCAGCTACAAAATGCGGTTTATAGAGCTTGGCAGATGTAAGGGACAAGGTCAGATTTATGGTGGAAGGCATCTTCATGGCTGTGCAAACACCTGAGAGTCCCCCAGTTCTGGAAGTTTTGAGTAGGAGGGGCTGCTTCACCACAGCTGCAGACATGTTTCAGGCAAGGGCTTGATTTGCTATGGGCTACATTTGTAAAGTATGCAGCCTTCTGATAGCAGTGGCACGCTTGGCCCTAAAGGGAGGACAGGCAGGAATGCACAAAGGTTATCTGACAGATGTCATCTTCCTAAATATCAAGATATGCTAATGTCTAATTAATTTTATGTTTATGAACATTACATAATAATGGATGCATCAAATTTGGTCTGTTTTCTCTAGCACTTCTCTTATTAACCTGCTGATTCTAAAAGATATTTTAAAGCATTGTTGATTTAACTGCCTTTAAAACTTGAATGTTCGTTATGCAGAATGGCAAAGAGGTCACTTCATCTAATCTGTCATCTGTGGACAACAAAGAATAAATAAAATGTTTGGAGTTTTGTTTTGCAACACTGAAAGCAGTCAGCAAATAATGAAAGCTTCATTTCAAGGTCTTTAACGGTAACTGCCTGGGAGAGAAATGTAATTCGCCTGACACTGAACAAAGCTGAGATGCTGCGATGACTGTATCCGTTACACAGCCTGGGAAACATATTAGTTAATTATCTGTAGGCATAATGGTTCCCTGACAAAACCCAAATTAAAATGGAATTGCTACTGAGAGTATGTGTTAGTAGTTTAAGGTAAATTACAAACTGGCCATTTTATAATTACCCTTAAATCTTTCTTTTTAGTCTAAGACATGGAGTGAAGGTTAAAAGAAGGCCATGCATGTTGTGAGGCAGAAATCCAGTGGGGGGACCAAAACCACCTTACTTCAGCACTGTCAGAGATGCCAGAGATTACCAATGAAATAGATTTTGCATTGAAATCTAGTCCCCACACAGCATCAGATAGCAAAAAATTCATTTTGCTTATAAGTGGATGTGTCAAACTATCAAACTTTTCTAATACAACATAAATAGGGGACGCTCTGGAACTGACAGTGTATCAGTCAGTGCTAGGTAGCAAATGATCAAATCTTTAATAAATACAAAACTAAAATCTTAATTTAAAATCTTTAATAACAAATAATCTAAAATCTCTTCAGAGCAAAATTTGCATCGGGCACCCTTTAGAGAAGAAAGACACATCTCTGAAGAAGAAAAAAGGGGAAGACACACAGAAAGATTAAAATTTAGAAGCCTTAATAGTATCAGAGGAAGTTGATCTGACCTGCAAAATACAGTCAATGTAGAGTACTGTGCTGATGGATGCTTTCAGTTACTTCTACCTTCTGCTACAAAATTAGGAAGTAAGAGATTACCAATATATATACAATATCCTTAAACAGAAAAGAAAAACAAATGGGACAAATCCATAGATCAAACCTCAAAAGGGAAAGAGAAAAATGTCTGAGGCACTCTAATTTATCTGCTTATATTGTCAGTTATCTGTTTATAAATAGTGGTGTATAAATACTATCATCCTTTTTGTCCTTCAGCTATGTCCATTATCCCAGGTAAGGGAAATAGGACCACTCATAAATTCAGTTCAAAGACAACAACATTTTTCTTTGGTTGGCTTAATAAATGACTGCTTTTAAAAGATTAGCAATTAAAAGGAATCTTTTGAAATACATACGCATACATACTTCTTCAAGAATTACATTCTTATTCCTTTATTACAACATACACATTAAGAAATGTCACTACTTCTGAATATGAAAAAGCTTGAAAAAAGTTTAATTGTTCTCTCTCACACATTTCAATATCTCCCAAAAAAAGTCAAAAGAATCAAGAGGAAAACAAAATCAGCCCATTATTTGTATTTTTTCCTTTTTGAACAGAATGAAAGTGGGATCACAATCTAGGTTTTAGATTATTACAATTTGCAATATTATAATTTCCCAAAGGGTTACAACACCAGATTTCATCATATTCCCTTAATTCTTTCCTTCATTGCTGGAAACTTTTTCAGGGAAGTGAAGCTTAATTTACTTTCCTCATGAAGAGTAGAAAGGCAGTGATACAGTTGCAGTCCTTGGCACCTCAGTTACCAAATCCTCTCCCCTTGTCCTACCCAGCTATGATGGCAACAGTATTTTTCCTCTGTAACAGGTGAAAAATCAAGTTGGAAGAAGGACAGAACAAAATATGATTATGTTTGCCTTGGTAAATATTGCCTAACAGTAAAGTGTACCTATTGGAAGCCTTTGTGCATTTCTGGTGAAAAACTATAATAAACTTTAATCTCTGTGATTTCCTGTGTCTCCTTGACTCAATAATATTAATACTAGAGTGGCCAGGGCTCAGCAAGAAGCTGTTTTGCCACAGCAAATACAAACTGCTATTGTTGTTTAGCAGCACTGTTTCACTCAACCACGCTAAGGAAATACAGCCCTTTCTCCTTTTCTTTAGATTTGAAATTTGCCATCTAAAGCAAAGGAAAATGTCCATCCATTAAAAAAAACTTCTAATTTCATTTTAGTTGATAGGTTCTTTGGAAAATAATCCTCTGGTAAGTTTTCCAATAGCATTTTTCCCTCATCAATTAATTCATGATTTTCAGCTACTAGGCACTTTGTTTGGTTAATATACAGCTAGTATCAGAAAATCATGCCTGTATGACAGTGCAATTCATTTTTTTACCCTTGAGGCTAATCTACAAATAACTTTTGCACCAGTTTAATTTTCCTGGGAGTAAGCTGCTTTTACCAAATTAATTAAGCAAATAAACCTTCCATTTTGATTTTAACAAGCTGGTGTTGGGCTGCCTTTTACAACACAAAATGTATTTCCATCTATTATCAAAATGAGCTGTCCTGATATAAGCGTGAGTTTCTTTGTGTTGCATTAATAATATAATAGTATTGCTTTTTACACTGTACAAGACACTAATGATATATACATAGCTACTGGGATAACTAGAAGTATTGTGTAAAGAAACCTCTAGAAAGCACAGATTTCAGGGAAATGAAGATGTGCTAGGTAAGAAGAAATGAAGTAAAGGCAACCAGGCAGAGGTAAATAAGACTTTGTTATGTAATGGAATAACTATAGATCATTTATTTCATCTAAAAACCAGTTAAAAAAAAAAAAAGCTGATTTTAAAATCTTGGTGTAGAAGGGGCTTCTGAGTCTGTATCTACCTGACACAACCCACAGATTTCCTAGGATACCCTCTGGAGGTGCATCCTGATTTTCCCAGGGATAGATATCCTCACAAGTGTGTTTCTTCTCAAGTGTTTGTTCCTCCAGAAAGGCCTGCAATGTGATTTCAGAGGTATCTGGCTCCAAAATGCACTGTAGCCTACTCCTGCACATAAATACAGATAGCCTCGAAAGGTTATAAAGACTTAGAAATAATGTATGTGTGTGTCTCACTCTTGGCATTCTGGTGCACATTGCTTTAAAATGGAAAAAAAGTTTTCTATAATACACAAAACTAATAGCATCTGTCCCTCTATTGGTTCATACATTCAAGCACACATTCATTTATTCATGACTAAATCAATAACCACATTTCCCACTTCCACCCAAGCTGAAGAGCTCTTTGTTCACAACTTGAAGGAGAAATTCAAGGACAGCAGGTTAATGCAGTTAGAAGGGAGGACAGAGAAGGGCTGATCTGCCTAATGCTGTGCTACACTGAAAAGTGTTGGAGTGATTTCTGAGTAAATCACTGACAGTAAAAAGCTATATGGCTCTATACCCACAACAAGTCCAGGAAAGGCTGTTCCATTATTTTCTTTCCTGCTTCACTTTCTCTTAAAGGACAAATGTAGCTAAAACACAACATTTTACCTTTACAAATAAAGGGTTTTTTGCCTTTGATGTTCATGAAAACAGTGTTATTCTTAAGCTTTTCATACTTGAGAAGCTTCACTGTAGAGGAACTGAACAAGCACAGAAATGCATTTTATTAAAATGCAGGTAATTATGACAGGGAGTTACAGAGAAGTGTGGATTGGGATTAAGACAACAATGAAGTATGGTCTTCTAAAACATGTTATCTTTACAATTCTAAAGATTTCTCAAAAAGCAAGAGAAATATCTAATATACTATTAACATGTACACACAGTCTAAAGGACACATTTAGTATCACATGCAAGATTCTTACAGCCCAGTTCAGGTCACTTTTAATGCACGTCCAGCTAACACACCCCATCAAAGGACTGCACAGCCTCTTTAAGTTGAAACCTATGTGAATACATTCAATATAAAGGGCACTGCACTTTTAAACCTTCATGGACTCTGCTATGTTTTCTTTCTCAGGTGAAACAAATTATACCATATTTAAGGATCAATATTATCATAAAGGGAAATCCAGTATTTTCTTGTAAAATTTGAAGTTATCACAAATAAGCAGAAAAAATAGTTGTGAGCAAACATCACAACACTACATCATAAGGAAATTTTGGAGGATGAAAGGAGGTATAAGCAAGTTCAGTGTTCAGGACCATGTATTTAGGAATGCATGCTGTACTAAGGCAAAGTGAAGAACCTAGCTGTTGGCTTCATTTAGCAGCACAGTATAATCCTGACTGCAAATTAAATTCATAAACTGTTGCAGAAAACTTGACAAGGAATTTGTTTTCTGCCAGCAAATGGTTATATTTGAGTAGAGGATTGCAGCAGGAGAATTGGCTAGTTACTGTTCCAGTCAATACATACTTCAGCACTAACAATAAAAGGAGCTTTTAGTAGCAGTAAACTCAAATGATGAAGAAGTTTTCAGACCTTAACAGAGCAATTTAACCTAGGAGAGACCCTACACATAGAGAATGCCTGGCAAACCTGCTAATGTCCTGATTAGGAGGACTGCACTCTTACTCAGGGAACTGCGAATCAAAACAGCTTGGAGATTTTAAAAAGTAGCCTTCCACAGCAGTGAAAATGCACATTTCTTACTCCCTTCCTGGGAAAGAAGCTCCTTCTCAAGCAGGCAAAAACCCCCCCACAGAACTCAGAAAATTCCTGGCGATACTTTGTCTTTTTCTTCGCATTTTTTTTTATTTCTGAAGTAGACAAACTACAGACCAGAAGACCCTGGAGGCTTGTCTGGGCTCATTTTCCATCAGTTCACTAAGCCTGATCCGGTGTGAACACAGAGCTCCTGGGCTGTTCAGCTTTGCCTAGCCTTTGTCAGCTGCCTCTTGACAAGCACTCTATTTGAGGTTTGTGGCATGTAGCCAGTTAAGAACAATTCATGTTAAATCAGACCATCACATTAAATGCTAGCCTCCCACACAAAAGATTTGACAGCAAAAGCTGGCCTCACAGAAACCACAGCAAGTTCTTGCACATACGCAATTTCTGTGTTAACATTTCATTAGAATGTGGGCTGATGCAATGGCATGAGAGAAACCAAGGAGCAAAATCCAGCCTTCAAATCAGAGCATTCCCATTTTTATTGCTATTTCAGCATCCTCAGCTCATCTCTAAAGACCTCAAAATGCTGCTTCACCTTAGTTCCTTTCCTGCTTTTAAGCTCTTGCGGACTCCTAGGAAAATTATTTGAAAAGTTGAACTTTATCTCTAAATGTTCAAAATAAATACTCAAGAAGTTGTCTTTTAATTAAGATGCACTCAGAGTTTCTGCCTTTTAACAAACGGCAGAAAAAATCTGCTGTCATTTCACCTTCTATCAGTAAATATGTCTGACTTCATTTGGAACATACTAAATACATCAAAGAAAGAAGCTTTTTACAATGAAGGAGATGAAACAGGTTCTCCAGAGAGATGGTGGATGCCCCATCCCTGGAAACATTCAGGGTCGGGTTGGATGGGGTTCTGAGCAACCTGATCTAGTTGAAGATATCCCTGTTTGTTGGGGGAGGGGGGTGTGTGTCTAGAGGACCTTTAAAGGTTGCTTCCAACATGAACTATTGTATGAGTCTATGATACCACATTCTCATTATTTATTTAGTATTAAATAAATTATAATATTATATATATTAATAGTACTATATAGTGGAAAATATTAATATATTTTATATATACTATCAAGTAATAGACATGAAGGGATTTTACAGAAGCTGCCCTTGAGTTACATTACATGACATCATTTAAGGATAGAGCCCTTTAGTTTTACTGCAGGTGGTAGGTGCTTTCTAAAGACATTATGCAGGGATCCATAATTTAACCTCTCAGAGTAGGCTCATAGTTGAAAGTGTCTCCCACAGGAAACAGCGTGATGTCTGCTCAAGTTTCTGACAATTCTGTCAGTAAAATTTAAGGTGTGTAAAAATTAGCTTGGACAGACATCATCTGGCCAATGCCATTTTATAAAAAACAATTTATAAAACATTTCAGTATTGTGGATAAATTTGTTTCAATATTTGTTTGTTTCAGCAATATTTGTTTCAATTCTGTGCAAAGGTTTTATTTTGGTAATGTTAAATGTATGGCAACAGTGTTTGTGTCAAAATAATAATCTTATCTTATTTCTGTTCAATTTGCATATAATATTAAATTTAACATACACACACACATATATATGATATATGATATATGATATATGATATACAGCACAGTTCCTGAACTGTAATGCAAACATCATTATGTTATATATATATATGTATATCTATTCAATATTGGAAAAGAAATATTTTATATTATGCAAAGTTACATATTGGATGTTTTAAAAATGAATGCTTGAATTATTAAAAAAGAATTTTAAAATTCTCTTATTATTTCATTGTTTGTGATCTCTATATATATGAACACTGTACTAAATATATAATTTCAAGCAATTCTTTAAAATCTGAAAACTTCTGTCAAAATGTCCTGGGATACTCTACTTATGACAGAAAGTGTGAAGTTTTGGAAAAAAAACCACTGAGGCTTTTGGATCTCTAACACATATTTACAAGAAGCCTTCTCCATAAAAACATCATTGCTAACTGTGTTTCATTAGTGGACCTATGGTGGCATCCTGTGTAAATGATATTTAAGCTTAAAAAGATAATTAGTCTAGAGTAGATGGGAAAAAAAAAAAAGAAAGACAAGAGGAACGACACTACCAAAAAACATAGCATGGAAAACGACAAAGCCAATTCCTTCCAGAGGCCATTATCAGAGAGGCTGCTGAAGAACCAAACCTGCAATTTGGAAACTGTGTATTCTGGGATCCCAAATTTCTGGGGTTGTGCAGACCTATGCACAATGAATCCCTATTATCTGTGGTCTTTAGTCAGTGTAATGCAGTCATTAACCCCTCAAATTTTATAAAAAGCCTGTGAAAATACTTCTCTTAACTGTCTCGCCACTTGACATCACCCTTCACAGAGTTTTCTAGCAATGTTTTATTATTTGATATTGCATGAGGATTTACAATGAGATTTTAATTACACTAGTGTCCTGTGCTCACTCTTTTATCATCTGAACAACTTGCACTTATTTTTAACAACACAAGAAAGTGTTTTCATTCGATAGATTTTCACCTAAAATGCTGAGCCAGCTACCTTTGTTGTGGTAGACTGCTCTGTGCTACCTTAAAGTGAGAAAAGTGTAGGGTCTTGGAAACCAGATCCTCAAGACTCAAAATCTTAGTTTTAGAAAAAAGTGGGGGTTTTTCTGGCTGGAAAGGAACAGTGAGTGATCATTTTATATGCCTGCTAAATCAATCCTTTCATTTCCAATTGAACAAACATTTTAGAAGTATAGAAGTACTGAAAATTGCTTCAATGTCTGATTGCTCATCTGCACAAGTGCAAGTATCTGTGGGATCAGAGACTATTCTGGGTCTGATTCAACAAAATCTTTATGCTAGTGACTTTTAAAAGTAATTATTTTTCTTTTTGTGAATGAAATTATCTAATGAAAGATTAATGAGATTACTACAAGCAGTTTCTTCTACTTTTTAGCTGTGGTTATTTATAACCAACAGAAATTAGTTACATATTGCTGATTTTTGATTGGTATGTTATCTAAGGTCAATAAAATTTCTCCCAGCATCCAAAACCTGTTTTTTTCTAGTTTAACAGTCTGTTCATCCCACCAATCAACTTTAGTTTGGAAGGACAGTATAATGGTGAAAGTCCCAATTTAAAACCTGGTGAAAAATGGATGCAATTCCTGTCTGCAAGACTAGCTTGTCAACAGAACTATTTTAGTTTTGTTTGGGGTTTTTTTCTTACTTCCATGCTATATTAAATCCTGTCTGGGAACTTCTTATTCTTTCATTGTTTCCTATGCCACTTCAAATGTCTTTTCAAATCTTAAGATAAATAAGTTTCAAGGTTTCTTGAACTTTGATATCGCCCCTGCTTCCCCAGAATTACATTACAAACAGTGCACAGGTACACTCAGTACAAAAATACTTCAAATACAGGAAACATTTAGACATGAAGAGGTGCCTTCCTCATAGGACTGACAATGCCTTGAATTATCTGTACCCTTAAATGACTGGTAAACCACTATTTTCTGGGAGCATAAACTGAAAATTGTATCTGGTTTACAAGAGGTGTTCCGTAATTATAATTTTTAAGTATGTGTATATATATATATATACACACACACTTAAAATATAAGTTTATATACTATTTTAAACATAACTAGCCAGGTTTTTATTAGAGAAAAAATTGCTACCTTATTCTAGGCTCATTTGGCTGTTTTACTCATCCCCACCATAATCATAAGGCAGTAAGCAATACCTCCATGTATTAATCAGAATCCCCAAAGAGAAAAAGTAAAATGACTACGCATTGCAACAGGAAAGGAAAGAAATGCAGCATTTCTCACCAAGATTAAAGCATGCAGGTGAATTAACAGAATGGCTGTCTAATTACAGCAAAGCTGTTCAAGCTGGCTCCCAAAAATCCATTGAGGTTAAGTCTTATGTTCTTTAGCTAATGTATTGAAATATCCTTTGATGCTGGCAGATTGGAAGACTTTTATTTTCCCTCCCTCTGGCATGTGCCCTGAACACACATCCTCTGTCCATTTCATTTGTACAAAATAAATTAGGAAGCTCTCTGAAGCAGTGCTGATACTTGGCACTCTGCAATGAACAGTGTAAGCACATTCTCTTGTCCACAGCTTCAACCTTGAGAGGAGTGCTGGATTTACAACTTACCTCCTCAGCAGCGTGTGGCAACTGAAGCACACAGATGTGAAAGTGTCACAAGAGCGCTGCGATCTACTCCTGCCTCAGTTACTGTGAAGGAATAGGACTAATTAACAGCTATATTTGTGCTTCTCCTACTTTTTTAGTCATATTTTGACTTTCTTCCTTTTCTTTTTTTTCCCTCTCCCCCTTTCTGATTCTGTCTAATATGAGGAGAAAGCACCCTGTGCATCTAAGGTGCACTTTCTTTTAAATGGACCTGACTCCGGTCAGGTCTATATAATTCCTCATTAATAGCAATGGTGTCGTTTAAGTGTAAAAGTTCTGTTTGCTCTGTATGATAGCTGTCCATTTATTCATAGGATGTCTGTTTGACTGAATGAAAAACTGTATTTAATGATATTCCATTATGAGCCCTGTGACAGGTGCAATACTTTTTCATGCCACTTCCTATTGACTTTGAAGCAAAATATAGATATGCAGTACAGAAATGAAGGCACCCAAACCTTAACTTCAGAACAGAATTTTCTGTCTGACAGATTGGTGTGGCAATTCCCCAATACCAAACAGAATAAATAACCCATACTAAGACTCATCATATCATTGCAACAGATTAAATGTATTGTCAGTCTGATTCTGCCAATTGCATCTTGCATAGATTTCCCAAGTCAAATGCACATAGAAAAATTTGTAAAGTATACATTTGCTTAAAGAATCTGCATAATAACCACAGACACTCTGATGAGCTATGAAACTTATTTTTAGTCACCAAGGTATTGGTTTTCTCATAGGATTTTTACATGCATTATATCTCTGTGGAAAAATTCAGATGTTAACTGTCTGTCAGGACTCCTGCTCCTGTGGATTTCTACCTTTTTTTTCCTACTTTTATTTCTAGACACATCATGAATTATGTTACATATTTCTGTCATGTCCTTTGTTGCAGCTTTAAATTCTAGTTAAAGTTAATGATTAGCTAAACTTAATATAAATACAAAATACCTCCATGACAGTATCTGGAGTATGTATAGGATATTGTATAATGCCTATTGTCTGCATATGCATGATGATTCAGTTAGTAATATTTAACTCAGTTTCTAAGGCATAGAGTATTTAAAGATAATAATAAAGCAAGATTCTGTCTTCTGGTGCGTGTGTTATGCTGTCCAAACTAGTAGACTGACAGCTGATGTTATTATCAACAGTGTATCATCAATTCTTTTTCACATATCAAAAGACTTTTCGAATACTTGGCAACCAAATAAGGTTAATTTTGATTCTATCAGCTGTTTAAAAATAATTAAAAGCCAACAATTGTCTATTAGGTCTTTCTAACATTGAAGGAGAGTTTGAATTTAATTTTTCCATTATTTTATTCCTAATACATAGAAAAGTGAAAAATAGCAGCAGCACAGAAAATTTCTCCCTCCCATCTGCCAGAGCAGGTAAAAGCCAGTATTCAGATCATTTCATTTGAGCCTTAATCTTTTCTTATTTTCTACATTTTCTATTCCTGTGAAAGGCTAATATTTTTCAACCCATCATTTTACACCAACAAAACACTGTAATTTCCCATGCTTCCCTCTCTTCCCCCCCACCCCCCCATCCATCCACATTAATTTTGAAAAGACTGTGTGAAATTCACCCATCTGCTACTTCTGTTTAACTTGTATGCTGCTGATTTTACATAGTGGTTGCTGATATTCATGCGAAAAACAAAGACGGGCTGGAAGCCTGAATTTATCTATCTGCTAACAAGCTGTCTGTAAAGTCATTATTTTATAGACTGTAACAGAGAAAGAGAGAAATATAGAGTATTCCAAACAGGATCCTCTAGCTCTGTTAAAAGGGATTTTTTTTTTTTAACGTATCTCACACAAAATGAATTAGGAATAAGAAAAGATTATTTGGTCTTAAATGGTTTACTTTGTGAAATCATTATGAATGGATGTTTTAGTGTTTTGTGCACACTGATGAAAAAAAAGTGGTCAAAGTTATTTAACATTAGTTCGGTTTAGAACACAGGGTTTTTTTGGTAACATGACAAACATATTTTTTATTCATGTTATTTATATTTATTATGTATAAAATAAGTGATTAGATAGATTGATTTTTTTTAATCTAGGGGTTGCAATGAATAACTATATAATATAGAACCTATAAAAATTACAAATTTTATAAATCAGGGATTTTATAATTTTATAATTACTGGGATTTATAAATCTGTATAAGTGCATATATTTACACACACACGTTTACATATATCTATTAGTATTTATGTGCACAGCTATTTGCTTTCTTTTTTTCAGATCCATTTTGATCTGGCTACCAATTTTACATTGTAGTTCTCCAACTGGTACAACTCGCATTTAATTGCACATTTTTACTCTCTATAGACAGATAAATCACTCCATCTAAATTCTAATCTAATTCAGATTAGATTAAACCAAACAAGAACAACAAAAAAATCCATTATAGTTAATCTGGGGAATACAGCTCATTTGTTTCTGTTATCAGTAACAGTGATTCATAGACCCAAATAAAAAGTTATTTGTTGATAAAACAAAAATGGAGAATTTAATAGAGTTGTGTGTCTTCTCTGGTCCTGAAAGACTTTATGGAGCCTGATTTCAGCAACACAAAATTTTTTACCTAACTAAATATTCTTCTGTTTCGTGAGGCTGAATCTCGGCATGGCTGGGGCAAGAATGCAGCACTGCATAAGAAAGTAATACAGTGATTTCAAAAAATACACGTGTGAGGGTTGTGAACATTTTGGTGGAGTCAAAGCTTAAGTTTTATCATTTGAAATCAAAGCAACTTCAGTTAAAGCAGTCTGTGTGACAGATGTGATGGTTAACAAGTATTTCCAACTAAGAAACAAGTTTGCACTGTGCAGATATACCATTATTGAGGGACTTAGAATGAACATTCAATATCTTTCTTCTCCTAGTTTAGCTATCTAACAACTATATCATGCTTTTCAAAACTTCTTAGTGGGTTTACTTTTGCTCCTCTCTTATATTCACATCAGTTGATATCACAGATTTGCTCCACATCCTGAGCATACTTAATTTTCAAAATAATTTCTTTTCCATTCAATCAATATTTGAAAATAATTTTGGTTTTTTCTATAGTTTCTAGGTAGAAGATCATTATCTTGAAATACAGAATTGAATTAAAAATCTGACTTCTAAAGGTTAAAATTAATTCTGCAGCAAACCAGTTTATGGATGCTGATATATTCACCTGTTCCTTTACTTAGAAATTATTCAGAAACTGTACTCACAGTCTGGGGTTTTGCAGATT
The DNA here is from genome assembly GCA_013397115.1 of Edolisoma coerulescens. Taxonomy (NCBI): domain Eukaryota; kingdom Metazoa; phylum Chordata; class Aves; order Passeriformes; family Campephagidae; genus Edolisoma; species Edolisoma coerulescens. The sequence continues at coordinate 736,856 of VWZW01002569.1, forward strand.
AGGGAGCAATTTTCTGTCAACAGAATGACTTGAAAAATGATATTATGGCATTTCACAACAACTGTTTTAAGCAACTTTATTCACTATTTTTGGATGGCAATATAGATTATAAAACATATGACAGTCTGAAGTTCCTTCTTTTTTTGGTCTACTGAATGCTCAAATTCATGTCTGAGTCCTCAAAAATACTGCTATTTTTCAATTTTTATGTTCTTCACAATCATTTTTTCATGCCTTGGAAAATGTATTTCCCTTGATTGTATTTGTGAATTGTTTTTACAGCTATGTGACATTACACACAATAAGAAACTGACATCTGCGTATTTTAGCTGCTGCTTGGAACTCATTTTGAAACCAGAAAAGAGGCCTACACCTGATCAACCACTCACATAATAAATTATTACATTGAAATGAATTGGGGATTTAGGAATGGTGACAGATTTATCACATCAAAATGTCAACCAGGCAGAAACGAGGAGTAAGAGAGAGGAAACAACTCAGATTGCCAAGGCTCCCCCCAAAATAGGCTTCTCTGTAAGAGGGCTTCCTTCCCTCCTGCAGGCTCCCCGCAGCCCGCCCATAGCAGAGGGCCTGTTGAGGGTGTTTTAGTCGCTAGAGGCACAAGGCTGATCCTGATCTGCTTGACCACCACGACACGAAGCTGCCGGCCATGCTTACAGCCACCTCTCAGGAGCAGCAGCGCAGGGCTGGCACAGCCCTGTGACCCCGGGCAGTGCCTCCCAAGTCCCATTAACCATCAGTGGCTGCTGTCCTTTCTCGGACGGTAGCACCGCGCCTGCGGTGGATACCCCAAGTATCCCAAACCTGCTGAAACGTGCAAAGACAACTGAGTGATCCCAAAACATTTTTGAGACTTCTTCCCTCAGTTTTGCAGAAATAATGTCAATAAAGTCTGAAACATTTTTATGATAATGTGAATTCTTCAATTCTCTCTTATTTCAATTTGTAAGTGAAAATAGCAGTCATATAAAAGTGTTACCAGGTCTCTACACTGGTGTCAGAGCAGGGAAGCATCTGAAGTAAAAATAGCATACCTTTTAAAATATTTTCTTCCCTTTCAACTAGCTTTGTAATTGCTCTTTTGTTGAACAGAAGTGAATTTATGAAATACATGTCACTGATATGAATTAAATTGCACAAAAGGAATTTTTTCCCCAGGATCTCTCACAATTAATTAAGCATTAGTCTGAACAATACCTCAAATCAAACTTCTGCATGTACCCAATATGTCACAAATATTTCTCGAATTTATCTCTGATACAGAATCACAGAATCAATTAGGCTGGAAAAAAACTCTGAGATCATCAAGTCCAACCTTTGACTGAGCAGACGAAAAAGGATCCAAGAACTGGACTATCAGCAAAAATGTTTGCTAAAACATTTCTTCCACTTGAAGAAATACTTTTGAAATTAAGAAATATTAAAGATTTTCATGTATAATGCATTAAATAGAATCAGACATTCCCACCTAACTAAGGATCTTACTAGAGAAATAATTTTTTTAATTACTATAATATCAATCAGATTTTTAACTTTTATTTGCAGAAATACACAATCAGTTGGAAATGTGTGCTGTGAATTTACTTACTGTGAAAAATTACCTAAGAATGGAAACTACATTATGAATTTAAAAGTTATCTGAATGGCAAATTACCATTTTTATGTAGTCTCTGAAGTCCTACTCAGAATTCATCTCATCTGTCCCTTTTTTGTTTTTACTTTCCCTACTCTTTTGAACTAGAGAGGAATCGTTTTGCATTTGTTGCAATTGAATACCAAGCTTTCAGAAAACTGATGCTAATTTTGCCATTTGCAACGCATCCTCAATTACTTTCCGCTGCATTTATGATATATAAATAGTGGTTGCAAGACTAGTCTCAGCTGCAGCCTGAAGTGTGACTGTCTCTTGCTCTCAGCTTGGAGGCGATGTGGGAATTGCTTGCAGCACAGCTGCTGCGCTGTGGCTTGTGCCACACACCTCCCCACAAACCCTGAGGCTACCCAATATTTCGGAACTGCATCCTGCACTGAGCGGTTTCTCCAGCCACACCTCCAGCTGCCAGTAAAGAAGAACTGAACTGCAGATGAAATGTGAAGCTTGGCTGAAGGGATGTTCTTGGTTTAGCCATAGGTTGAAATATCATGGTTTCAGGTTGTGGCTTGGGGGAGCTACAGGGTTCTCTGGAACATACCAAGCACATAAGCAGACACAACCCTGGTGAAAGATGACAGCTTGGAACCTGCCAGTGCTAGAGCTACTACACAGCATGTCATTTCTATGGATAGCCAAGTAGTTAAGTCCTCATCAAGACAATGAAATTGCTGTCAGCTCAGCAGACCTTGCCTGACAGTCCTTATTGCTCTGTGGAGCCAAGCAGAGCAAAACTAAACACGTGCGACAGAAGTATTTCATTAAAGTTCTTTCTCACGCAGCCTATATGGTGTTGATGGGTATAATAGGAAGTGTGATAAAGAAGAAATGTCTCATATATAATATTTTTTATTTTCTAATAACAAATATGGTTTACAGAGTACCAAGAATGCTGTCACTATGAGGAGGATTTCTAGCCAAAGTCTCTGCAATTGAACATCACCGTATACAACACCACCACCAAGTGTTTCATAGCACCTGGAATGTAATTCTGTAACTTCTCCTACCAAACTCCTCCTGTTAGCAGAAGTTAAAATATAGAAGTCAAGCAGCTCATCTCAATTCAAAGCACATAACTCCAACTGACAAATCACCCTAAGAGCCAAGTAATCCATGAGTGGGTTACTCCAAGTCCCATGCGCAAAATCCTGCTAGACGTTAGAATTAAGGAAAAGAGAGGACAAGTAGATACTACCTGATTCTTAAATAACTACAGCAGATGTCCACATGATTCATAGAGATTGTTCAGGAATATAAACTCAAATCCAGCCTCCCTGATGGTTTAGCTAGCTTATTCTACAATTAATGCAGACTTCAAAGAAATGGCAATCAACTGGGAAATACACTGTCAGCTCTGAGGGATGTCACAACCCACGCAGAGACAGAGTTTTGGGATGTGGAAAGCTCCTTCCAACTACGGATGGTATATTTATCCTCTGTATCACCTCTCCTGTGCACATACACTATGGGAAGGGATGAAAACCATGGGAAGGATGTGAGAGGGGAAGGTCCACAAGAGTGGGAGGCAGGACAGGATTGTGTCACCTGTCGCGTTCTCCAAAAGGTAGATGTGGAGGCCTGAATAAATCATTCATCCTCCCTGTACCTGTCTATGTCTCTTCATTGATTCATTGTAAGTTCACCTCATGTCTTGGCATTTACTGTGACTAGACAAATGCCACCACTAGTTTCAGAGTCTTGGTTAGAAGACATGAGGAATGAAGTGTAGAATTGTAAGGTGTCCAGTTATGCCCAGGAAATGAGTCACCTTAGAAGATTTAAGGTTAATATTTGAGGGACTGATGGGAATGGAGGGTTTCAAAAGTAGGGAAGCTCTGGGAAGGGGGTTCCAATGAGGGAGGAAGGCACTTTTGAAAATCTCACTCCTTCCTTAGTTAAAGATTTCATAGCAAGCATTTTGTTTTTTGAAGGATACCCTGAATACCCTAATTTGTCTTACTAGTTCTTTTACTAAAATTACTAGAGTTATCAGAAAAGATTTTCATCATAGATTTACTGTAAGAATACTCAGGCTAGGTACTTATGACTTTTTTCTCAGATCAGCTGTCAAACTGATAAAATAGATATAATACCTTTGCAGCATAATTGTCAGAAACTGTGCCAACCACATTAACATAGGTGTATGGGTCTGAAGCTGATTAACTTGGTTTTAACAGTAATTTCATTTGAAACCTATAAAATTTGGTCCACAAAATTCAGGTTAATCATTAGGTGTCTAGAGTGGTTTGAAAGTGTGATGAATCAGTCCAGTATTACATAGGACATGGGGATGGGCAAATTAACACAGACAAACAGAGGAATAGGTTAACAAAGGAAAATATAACTGCATTTTAATATGCTCTATTTAATAAATTAAATTAAAATTTAATAATTTAAGTTACATATGTGAAAATATCCTAAAAATTGTTACTTGGGAAGATTAAAAAGCCTTTCCTGAGAGGCTTGGTCTTATACTCCCTAACCTTGGCTAATATCTGCACTCGTGCAAAATCAGCTGTAAAGTGATGCTTTTCCCATTTTGTGGTTTTTTACACCCAGTCTGTATATGACATACACAAGGTGAAAGGTGGAGTAGAGTCGTGTGTAGAAAGTGTGTAGGCTGATAGTGGAATACTGGATAAGTACAAATCTAAATGCTAACAGCAGAAGACAAGGTTAATGTTGCTCCATCGGAAGGCTGCCTGTAAAGCCTTGTGATATATGAAAATCATGTATGAAGCCCTAGATGACACAGGATCTGTCCATAAACAGTTTAACTGCATCACTAATATTGACTTGAATGGAGTCAAACTCCAAATCCTGGTTTGTTCAGCAACCTCTTTCTTCATCAGTTCTTTCAAGTTTGTCTGCCTCCTCTTCTCAGAAAACACATATATTAAATACATTGTAATTTTCACAGTTTTGGACTTTTTGACAATATATGATGGGAAGATGCATAGGGTTTTAAAACCGTATTATGGAAAAAGAATAGTAAGCTAAACTAGTTTCTGTAAGCAATTAATTTTTGTGATTTTAGAAATGCTATTTCTGGCTATGCAGTCAGTTATGCAGATTTTTTTTTCCTTAGTGCAGTTTGATGACAGGAAATAACCCTGTGGGAATTGCAAGTAGAACAGGGAACAAAGAACAGGAGAGAATATAAATATGAAGGTATTTTCACTTCATGAGAATTAATTATGGGGCCCATGAATAAATATTTGAATAACATTGCTAGTACAATGCAATAAGAGCTCTCTGGTGGCAAAAAATTATCATTACATTGCATCTCATTGTTTTACAGGCAATAAGGGGGCTTTGACCTGCACATTTCTTTCTTCCCATTTCACTTGAAAGTATAAGCAAACTGTGTTTACGAGAATATATCTTTTAACTGTGGGTTGTATTTTGGGGTTCTTTTTACTGTTAAGAATTTTAACTTAATAGATTCTATACTAATAATCTTCTATATCCTCACTGCGCTTTCCTAACAGAGCAGTCATTTCTTACTCAAGGCCTGTAATGGCTCAATTTGCTATTTCACTATTTAATATCAATTGCAGTTTTCAATATCTTTAGTGAAAACATAGAAGACGTACTAGACAGCTTGTTTTATGCTGCTGCTTGACAGTATGCATGAAAATGCATCAAAAAGCTCCACTCCTTCCTTTCTGACAGAAGCTTACAGCACTCCAGCTCTTGTGTTGATGATTTTTACAACACAGGCAGGGTGTCAATACAAAATTGTGTGCAGAGTGAGAAACTAATACCAAAATACTCAATAATGCAATTTAATAAAATGCAATGTAAGTACTGGCTCAATGTGTAAGTTGTGAATATATGCATTTCTACATCAGCAAATTAGCTGAGAAACAGTCTGCTTGACAGAAGCATCTTACTTCCTAAATTTTACACCCCTGGGGCAGTAGTCCTCACAAAGTGATTCTTTACATAGCTGGTTAGTAAGAGGTTAGACAGAGCTACTTTTGAAAACGTTGTAGGAAGATCCTCCCCACATAGTTAATGTGCTTAAAACTACAAATAATGTCTTTCTTTCAGAGCCATCACGGGAAAAGGGGAGATTTCCTCAAAACCTTAGTGTTTGTTTTGTCTGTCAGTGCCCCAGGAAAGCCGAGAGTCCCATTATATGGGCACTCTGCCCTGAGTTGCCTACTGGACTGGAGGGCAGTTCAGCTTGGTTGACAGCTGCTTTGCAGTTTATCAGCTACAAGGTACCATAAGTGCCCCTTTCCACAAGCAGCTCAACAGAGCCTGGCCGCGGTGTCTCCACTCTGCTCCGCCCTCCTTTCCATCCCATCGCCCTTAGCTTGTGCTTAAGGTAGCAGATTGTGGGCATGGGGAATCGTGGAATAGGTTTTGAGCTGCCAACCACCTTCCAACAAGTCAGTAGCAATGACATTTCACCCTATAATTTCAGTATCATTATAACTTCTGTTAGAACACTTCCCAGTTTTCTCTAATTTAACTCCAGTCACCTTTTCCTGAGAGCCTTGGAGATAAGTGCATTGTTAACAAAAAAGTTAATAGAAGAGCTGTGAAAGCAAAGAGGCACTTTGGAAGATATTTGTACATAGTAAGACTTAATGTACAATCAATTCTTTTCATCTATATTTTGCAAAGTTCTCAGATTTATGCAAGTTCTCTGATTTATTTCCATGCAAGGAATGTGATTCACAATGTCACCAGCAGAATTCAGGAGAGGAGAGACCACAGTCCAAGTTTGTCAGTCTGTCATAAACTCTGCAGGTCACTGCAGGCCAACACCTAGGAAGTGAGCCAGACCATGAAAAGAGGGAGGATTTTCTGCATTAAATCTGTACTTTTAGCACACAATGTCTCACAGGGCAGCTCTTCAAGTGCAGAACAACTTTATATATATATATAAATTGCAAAGACTTCTCCTGCTCATCTTTCCTCTCATTCCTTTTGCACTTTATTGTGCTAATAGGGTGCAAGTCTGTTTAAAAAGGTACCAGAAAAAAGTACTGGAAAAAAAAGTACTAGAAATGACATTGAAATGTGTGAATTGTACTGAAGTTCCATCAGTGTAGTAAAACAGTTGAAACTCATTGAGACATGATCTGTAAAAATGCAAACAGGTTGAATGCGGCAGCGAGGGAAGGATGCTGCACAACCAATATGATTGATAAAGCAAGCTTCGATTTGTTCCCGAACAGCACAACTTTTTATATGGACTGAATACAATAGGTATAGTGTTAGTAACAATAATGCCTTATGCACAGTATCTGTGTATGTTCTGTCCTTGTTGTATCCTTCTGTGTTCTTGCTGTATCTTTTTCAGGGTTCTTCCTTGTCCCACAATCTTGCCAAGGATTCAGTGTTCTTGTTAGTTCAGCTATTTTATACTTTTGCTAGCATAATACAGCACAATCGCCTGTGTTTTGCCTGCACGTCTTGCAAGATGGAGTGCGGCCTGCTCTTTAGCACAGAGATCGTCTGTAATATTTAGCCATTCTCAAACAGTTGAACAGTTCTGCACACCAATGGCAGAACATTTTTGTCAAGAACAGAAAGCTTAAATATGCCAAATTACTTGCTTGCAAAGTGCTCAATGTTGAAAGCCTGTCATGCACACTTCTGAGGAGATTAAAAACCTCAACAGATGTAGACTCTGGATGCCTACTAGTAATTAGGAATTTCCTTCCAAATTACAGTTTTTGTGTCCTACAAGCCACAGCAGTGTTAGTATATACAGTTAGAAGCTTCATTAACACTTATACAATACTGCCAGTGAACTTGCTGTATCAAAATTTACTTTTTCTCTCTCATCCAAAAAAATCCAAAAATAATCAGACAGACCAATAGTTCTCCCTTAGATGTAACTGAAGAAGAGTTCAGATTTTGCCAAACGCAAACCAATTCTATGCTGTCTTGTTGCAACGGTTTAGCTCATCCATTCACACATCTCCCAAGATTTCTCTACCTTTTGTTATCTAAAAGTGAACAAAATGCAAGTGTGATAAGTAGCAACAAATAGCTCATACTGCTGTCAGTGAAACATCTGCCTTGGCTGTGGGTTCAAACAAAGAATATAGTAATAAGACTGGCTACTGTTACATAGATTGCAAAGACATTTGCTCCACACAGAGATTTCTAAAATGAAAAAAACCAAACTTAAAAATTTAAGTTTCTCTCATAGTCCAAAATTCTTTCTATCTACTTCCTTTCTGCCCTTGCTTACACATTTCATTAATTTCACAGTGATCTCCCTAATAATGCCCTCCATTTGCCATTATCATTGTTACCGTAAGCTATGTGGATAGAAACGTGAAAAATGGAGACAGTCAAATGTGTTAGAAATCCAGATCAAAAAAATGAAAGAAACAAACAGAAATAGTTCTCGTCTTACTGAGATCTATAGGCTTTGCATGAGATTAAAAATTCAAACCAAACGTTACTTTTTTTACTGTTTATTTTTTATTAGGCATGAAAACCATTTTGACAATCTAACTACTCTCCTCAATCTTAGAATAAATGAAATTGTATTCATACATTGAAATCCATTATTTCCCATATATAAATAGTTAAAATACATTTGTGTTACTGCTTGTGGAGTTAAAGTTCATAACCTGTGGAAAAAAAACCTGATAAAAATATCTGGTTTAGGACACAGAATGTCCTTGGTCAGCATCTTTGACTCCTTCTGAAGGGAGGAGAATTAAGCAAGACAGTTCAAGTGGATATTTTTCCTTTTGGTCATCCCTAAACAGACCTTGATTTTAGGAAAAGCTGTAAGATTTCTCTCTGTCAGCAATTTGAGGAAAGGAACAGGAAGAGTGTCTATGACACTTAGTAGAGTACTGAGGGGAAGCAAGCTCAAAATATGATCTCATGCAAACTTTACATTTTGTAACAGTCAGCCAGCCTTTCCGATGGTGGCCGAGGGGGTACCTCAGTATTCCCAAAGAATCTCCACCACAGCTCTCCAAGGATTCACTGCTCCTTGCCTCTCCAGCATAGATATCGTCAGTCCCAAGGAAGCACATTTTTAATGCAGAATAGAGTGTGAAAAAAAACATTATTGCAGGTCAAAACAAAGAATTATACTGAAAGCCAGCTTCCAGGAATGAGTGCGAATGGCTGCACCTTGGATTGAAACGTGCAGACTGCTTTTCAATAAGCAGCATCATTTGCAACAAACTCCATTCATTACCTAGGAAGCATATTAAAATGAAGATAAAGATCTGCCCGTTGATAACATAATTTAAACCTGGGAATATAAGGCAATTTTTGTTTTCAAAGTATTTTAAAGAGCGTTTGTGACTCCCCACTGACATTTCAAGGAAACTTAACATGACATTTAATTATGGTTGATTTGTTTTTCTGTGTACAATCAACAGCATAGTTCTTAGAATGTGTTTGCCTCATAAAATACAATTCATGCTTGGAATATTAATATTCAAGAAGGGAAATTTTCACCAAACATAAGGACCCAGAACATTACTCATTAACCTAATATTTGTTCTGATGGAGAAGTCATGCAAAGCAACCAAAAGTGTACTGAATGCACTTGTAAAGAAGAAAAATAATTATAAAAATTTTGAAGAAGGAACTTTTGATTTCTCCTAGCTGAAACATTTAAATACCAATTTATAATGAGCTACAGTTAGATAAGGAAAACAACAGGCTCTCGTTAGCAATGTGGCAAAGATTTGATATCACTCATGAGAAAAAAAAGGATTAATTTGCAATTATAGTACTTTTTTAAAAGAAAAAAAGGGCATTTTTCACTGATCAGTGAAAAAATCTACTTAAAAGAAAAGGTTCCTTTTAATTTCAACAGCGCTGATACTTGGAGGGGTCATGTGGCATTCACCAAGTTGTTGGGTCTTTCTAGTAAAACCTAAAATACTGACAAACTTGCATGAATCTAGGACCTGGAGCTTCCAGGTAAATTATCTATCATGAGATAAATATCGCAAGAACTGCCAACAAAACTACTAAATTATACTGAATTTTAATAGGAACTGAATGTCATATGGAAATTGATTACATTTTTTTCTATGTATATTTGTTACAATTTCAGAGAGAAAATAAATTTGGTAATGCTCCTTTTACATGAAAAACTATAAGACTAATATAGGATCATTACAGTTTAAATATTAACTCTGGGAAAAATGTATGTACCCACAGCTGCTTTCTTGAACTTACATATGCAAGTATGTAGTTCTTTGAAGCGGCAGTTCTTTAGCCTGAAATCATATAACCTATTTCCCCAAAGTGAAAATACAAATGATACTGGGAGGCAAGATTCATGTGTCTCTGCTTTTCTATCTGTAAAGTAAGCATTAATAAGTGTCACATATATTACAAAATTCATATAATATCTTTTCAAGATTTAAGTTTTTAAATTTAAGTATGAGTGTATTTTTAGTGCATTTATTATAACCCAATATTATTATTTAGCTGCAATTTTGTAGAACACATTCAAACATGGTTAGTTCTCTGGTGAAGTTATTGAAATTTCTTTTACAAGTAATTTATTATACATATGTATTTCCAAGATGAAGTTATTTCTTAAAGATGTTGAATTCAAATAATTCTTTGGCTGATTTTAGACTTTTAGTCTTTACTGGTAGAGAAGTCTCTTGCATATGTTTTCTCTTACTGTACTTGCTACACTGAATTATTGTCTCAAAAGCAATAACAATAAAAAAACCCCCAACTAATAGCATTGTGGTCTCTGTGATACTTGCACTACAGTCGGGCTATAGGAATCTGTCAGTTCAAAATGTAGTCATATTCTGAAATAAAGATCTGCTCTGCACATAAAAATTTGTCATAAATCTGAGCTCCCAATCAGAACCTCTGAAAGTCTTCATAGTCGCTTTTTGAGGCATGGCTGGTGTAAAAGAGATTCATAGGTTCTAATGTTCACCTAGAAAATCACCTATTATGATAGCCTTGTATCTGAAGAATGATGATAGATTTTGATTTTCTTCCCTGTTGGTTTGGAATTCCTGTTTTCTAAAAGCAATACTACCTTTTCTCCAGTAAGTATCTGGATATGTGTATCACCAGCTCAGATTGCTGTTTTCTCTTCAGGATCCTCTTCCTGGCACAAAATTTTGATCAATTTCTCTCTTGACAATAGTACTGATGCCTAAAGGAGTGTTTGGTACCCACATACAGAATGAAAGGTTCCAATAAAAACCTGGATGCCCTGGGTACTTATGACTCACAAGGAACAGCCTTTTAAGAGTCCTTGGTTGTTTACATCAACAGCAAAGTCTGTTGACATCACAGAAAAGGGCAATGACGTACATCACAAACTAGAATGAAAATAAAAAAGGCAGATGGACAGTGAGAGAAAGTGAAATGCAGTCAACAGCAGGTGGATAGCAAGAGTATTGCACACAGTAGCTACCAAGCTCTTATTTAACATTCTCCCTCACGTGATATGTTAACATAACTGTTTCTGATTTAACAGGGCATAGCAAATCTCCTCAGACTGCTTGTGGACTATTTTAAAGTTTTGCAAACCATGAGGAATACTCTCAGTTCTCTTCCCTGTGTCATGCTGTTCCAGGGTTGCTACCTGTGTGCAGAAGTACACACATCCGCTTCTACAGAAAGAGCCACAGGACTGCAATGTATATTGGAGCACTCTCAGTTCTCTGAATTTCATTAATCTCCATTTATACACTACTTCCCAGAAAAATATATATTATTATTCCCCAGTAGTGTAAAGCCACAGATTTCTTGCCTGCATAAGTTATAAACCAGCATTAACCCTCTGTAGGTTTCTGATCACAACTGACAGAAATCAGGATGTATTGTATCTGCAATAAATGATATTGTTGCCATGTCTTTGTAATCAATATATGCCCTAGTGGTATTCTTTCTTTGTTGTGTCCTCCTTCAATTTCCACATAAAGAAACTGTTGGGTCATGCTGATGCACTCAGAAAAGGAAGAAAAATAAAACTGTTTCAACAGATTTAATTTTATCAATTAGAACAGCAGCAGACAATTATATCTGTTACAAAATAAGTATATGTGTCTTCATGTATAGAATAATCCAGGACTGGAAATAAGTACATATCCAATGAGTCAGTTGATTATTCAAGACTTTTGGTGTCTAGAAATATATTCAAGTAGAATATAGAAAATAAAGTTTAAAAAAACCAACAACATTGCACTGGCTCCAAGTTCTGGTGGCTGCTGTGTATTAGAGGTACCTACAGTCACCTGGCATCACCCTTCTTGGCATGAGGTTTTCCTCATGTTCCATCCTGCATAAAGTTTCTGTGTGTGCAGTACCATGGTCAGAGGAATATTAAAAGGTACTCAGGTCCACCAGCTCCCACTGAGCTCCACATGAAGTGCAGAAGCCGCAGCCACATACATTCAAAAATATAGCTAGAAAAGGTAACCCTCGATACCTTTTACATTGGTTCATTTTCTAATTACAGTGCTATTAAATGCTATATCTACTCAATGCTATCCCTCTCTCTCAGTTTTACTGAGATTGTCCTAACCATTAGTTGACAGAAACACACAGAACCCGGAACCACATCTGCAAACACTTGCAGCCAAGTGCTCTGTCCAGTCCAGTTACTCCTGGATGATATAAAGAGATAATTTCGTGGCTACACCATTTGAAAGCAAAGCCTCTGACAGACTTTCAAGATACATTAGAAATTGATGGCTGATTTTGTCTCTGCACAGAGAGATTTCTAGTGCATACTGAAAATCATATTGAACAAGGAGATAACTCAAAAATGGACTAAAAAACTGTCCAGGAAGGTAAGCAAAATGTCTCAGAAGCAGGGCAAATAATGAAAGGTGGTGATATCTTCACCCATTCACTTCACTGCAGCATCTGTGAGTCCTAAGTAACAAAAACTTTGTTAAAGATTTTGTGACAGAAGATAAATCTGGTTCAAGTTATCATGATTTAATTACCATATGAAATTATTTAAATCAAATAATAAATTTAAACAAATTAATAATCAATATGTTTGATTTCAAAAGGGAACGGAGAGGAAGAAGGCTACTCAGCAAAACTAAAAGAACTATAGTACACAGGAACATGCAGAGATTGCCTAAAATTTGTAAAATCAAAGCTTAAAATCGTTGTGGGAATTGCATTCCATCCAAGAAGAGAAGTAGGCTTAAAAGACAGTGAGAATGCATCTGAAAGAAAAGTTAATACAGATGTGTCTGGAAAGATTAACAAATATTACTCCAGATTTCAACAAAAATGCAGGTTTTTATGATAAGTCTTGGGGAAGCTGTTTTCATACATATCCACCATCTATGTATTTAGCCTCATCAGTTTTCTTATTAAATTACAATAATTTTATAAACACTGATATACAATATGCCACTATGAAAATTATTATATTCTCAATGGTCTTTATGTATTTCATCCATTTGAGAAACGACATATTAACTGTGGCTTCCCATGTAAAATATGAAATTTCAGAGTTTCAGTGTTGGAGGAGATAGATAATTGTTACCTAGATGGTGAGTGAAGTGGCTCTCACATCAGGATTCCATTTCCCACACAATAATACCATGAAAATGCAATTAAGATCAAAAGTACTTTAGATCTTAAAAGTCTATTATTTTCTTAGGTCTTATTTTAGTAATGAGTTTGTGGTTTATTATTGTAAAGGTTAGAATTTTCTATTGTATCTTAAAACATTTTTATTATAAAAATATATTTTGCATGTAATCATCCCATAAGTGAGATGTGACATTTCCATGGGGTATTATTCACTAAAAATTCCATCTTCAACCATTAATATTTGAAAGAGTGTTACAATTAAAGATACAAGAGACATGTGAATACAGTCTACTTTTTACATTGCTGTAAAATTAGTACTATGTTTAATTATAGTTTCAAAATATCCACTGTTAATCTAAATTTAAACTTTTTATTCAGTCTCACTTTTTTTAATTTAAATTCGTATTCATCAAAAATTTGTCTTTTTTTCCAGTATTTTTTAGAGAATTTGTTCATTATTGAAGAAAATAATTGGATCTGTATTCAAATATTTTATCCCTTCTTATTATTATTTTAGAATTATAAACTTGAATATATGAGTTTCTACAGTTTCCTAGATAAATGGCACACAATCTGCAGTTTCTGGAGAGAAGATATAGTGGTAACTGCACTTTGTGGGGAATTTATCAGAATCTACAGTGCAAGCGTCTCCAGGCAGCATGGGACACAGCTGCTAGCTCATAGTGATTGTAAGATTAGGTGAGATGATTCCACTCTTTTTTGCTTTCCCAGTCTGAGATGAGGTTCCTGTAGTTAGAGTTAAAGTACATTTTAAATGCTGTCTAGATAAAGCCATCTCATGGGCTTACCAAATAGATGGCAGCACTTTCCAGAATTTCTCCAATGCTGCAGCCCCTTTCTCTGTAACTCTCTGGTCTCTCTGCATTTTCTGTGTGTAACTAACATTAAAGAATTTCTTGGAAAGCAGCTGTCCTACCTCCATACCTCATTGCTAGAGCCTTTCATCGCATTTTGAGCTTTTAGAGTTCTTTCATGCATCTTGGACCTTTATTTGTGTTGTAACTGCATCCAGAAAAGCCTAAGCTTTTCTTCATGCACCCAGGTAGTTACTCAGCTACACGTATCTAGACACTTATGAGCTCTTAAAAGTTAGTCAGAGACTATGAACTACTTAACATATGAGCTGTTGAGGCTTTGGAGTTCTTCAAAAAAAGATTTTGAATGGTGAGTACTCCACTTAAGATCGGGCCCACAATAGTCTCAAGTTATCTTAGAAAAACACCTAAGCATCTAATAAAGTATTTAAAAAAAAAAAAACAAACAAAAAAAACCAACCAAACAAAAAAAAAAACCAAAAAAACCCCAAAAAAACCAAAAACCCCAAAAGCCAAGAAAGTCAAAGCAAATGTGAAATGACACTGAAATTAAAATTTTGGACTGGAAAATGCAAACTTAGAAGTAAGCTAACCACACTCTCTTAATTATGTCTCTTCAAGAAAATTCTCCCAATGTCGTCCTACTTCAATGCCTTGCAGTTTGTGTATATGGGTGTCACTGAGTCTGTGCATATGTTTGCGTGTGTGTTGGGAACCCAAAAATTGAAATTGCTTATGCTTTAAGTCTAAGACACAATTAGGTTAACCTTTGCCCTAATGTGAATGCTAAAATCATCATTTAAGGCACTACTCTAAGAGAAGGGTTTTCTTTTAAATCTTACTTTAGAGGATTTTCTAAAATTCTTACTCATCCCTTTATAAAATGCCACCCCAATGAGATTTCCAAGTATTTTATCATACCACATGTGTTTTAAGCATTCTCCTTCCTTCGCCCAAATCATGCCTGTATGACTGCTGTATTCTAGAGAGTTATGACTACTGCTCAGACAGGATACTGAGCTAAATCATAGGAATAGCTGTCCAGATCAAAGAACAGATGTAAATGTATGTGCAGCTTGTTTACATTTACATAAATGTGGTCTGTGGTGTTAGCACCCATAACATTAATGATTTACTTGGTAAAGCACACAGAAATCCTAGTAGGGAGCAAGACATCATCTTTATAATCACTAAGGTTAACTATTAGACCAACTGTTAGAGAAACAAAACAAAAAACCCAGACCTGCTTTAGGTACCTCAGCTTCTAAAAGAGAGCCTTTCCTTACATGTTCTGGTAAAAGTAAATACATTTTTAATACAAAACTATTAAAACGATAAAGCACGAAAACCACAGATCAAGAAGTTATAAAATTATCTCTTTGATATCTTTTTCCCTCTCTCTAGGCTGAAATAAATTTTTAAATCCAAACCAAACTTAAAAGCTTCAAGGAAAAACTTATACACGTGGGTCCACATACCGACCAACACTCATGCAGATATTTAGAAAGCAATTATCATTCAGAAAGAAATCTAAACCCCTTCACAGAAAGTATTTCAAACCATCTATTGGTGGTGCTTTGCTAAAATTGTAGTCAAAATAAGCCAGCATCAAATTGCCCACCTCAGATTTGAACAACTAAGAGGATAAATTGTTCTAGCACGAGCCTTTCTGTCTTCTCCAGTAACACAGCTACCCACAGTGCCTCACAAAATTATGGAGATCACTGAAAATAAACATCCTGAAAAATGAAATCCCAAGAAAAAAATACCCCCCTTCCAAGGAAGAATAAAGATAAATCAGCAACAGATTTTGAGCATAGCCACGTTTGCTTTTCAGTTCTTTAGAAACAAACAGAAAAGCCTAAATCTTCATTCAACAAGTATAGTTATCAAGGCAGCATTAAAATCGTGACCATAAAACAACCTGACACGAGTTCCTGAGTAAAAGCCTGATAAGTAACAAGCCTAATTTAGGCTGTAGCCTGACTGATAAAACTCACCTGAAATAGATTAATCACTGTGAGCTACACTGCTCAGGTGATTGTGTTTTTAAACAGTCTGAAGTGCTAACTCTATCTTTTGTCACTGGAAAATCCACACACTACTCCAGCAGCCTAGTTAGGAATATTTCTTTTCTTTTTTTACTGTTTTGCTTTGGTTTTTTAATTGCACAATAATGTGTGGGACCTAAGAGTTTCTTTGACTTTGTAAACAGGAAAGTAATAATTTAAGGTAGGCTCTTCCCCCTTGTTTAACTTGAAGATGTTCATATAAATGAGGATATCTACATGTAATGTGCAAAATTACATTAAATATTACACCAATATTTGTATTAGGTAAGACCATTTTTATGCCTTGGGTAAATCAATTTCCCTTCCTGTCTTGTTTTCTACTATATTTGTACAATGAGGTTATTTTCTGTTTTGTGTATATTTCCATACAGAACTTCTACATGATTTAAAGCAAAATGCATTTCTTGAAAATGTTGACTTCTATCATCCATTTAATTTTTGACCACTGATTCTCAAAGCACAATCACTGAAGTAGCTTTCAGAATAAACTGATACTACACGAAGGAACTAGGATGCCTCTGTTCCAATTTCATCTAGTAGCCACCAGCTGAAGACATCATTCTGAGCAAGCAGATTTAAACTCATTTTTTTCATTTCCAGATTTCTCACTGCCAGCATTTACAAAATTGTGACAAGACATAGAAAAGTTTCAGGAACTATAGATTAAACATGCAAGGCATTGTAGTCATGTAATGGACTGTCTTCAACTGCTGTCAATTCCAAATAAAATCATGAGAGCTGAACTTCTCTGCAAAGTCATTTTCCTGGACCATTAATTCTGAATTGCCATTTACAGAATAATTGCACTTTTCTTTCCCTGTGG
This sequence comes from Edolisoma coerulescens, assembly GCA_013397115.1. Taxonomy (NCBI): domain Eukaryota; kingdom Metazoa; phylum Chordata; class Aves; order Passeriformes; family Campephagidae; genus Edolisoma; species Edolisoma coerulescens. The sequence continues at coordinate 753,812 of VWZW01002569.1, forward strand.
ATCTTGCTGTTATACTTTAACCTATGCTATCCTTCTTAACCCTCACATCAAAATATACACAGCTGAAATGGAAGTCATGAGCTATAGGTCATTAATGCAGAGCTGGGCCTAAGGGTATCTTTAATAGTTCTGTCGAGGACATCCTCACAATGACTGCATCTTTAGGGGAGTGGAAAGATTTTGTCCAGAAGGACACAGCTGGATCTATTCTGAGAAAGGTTAGCTGGGACAGCTGAATGTCCCTGAGGAGATAATAAATTGCACTGGCCAATTTGATAGAGCTGATTCCGAACTGGAGGAAATCCAAACAGCAAAAGCCTTTTGAATGGTAAATACTTCCCCCATTAATCGCTGAAAGTACAGGTAGGCTTGAGGGAGTTTCATTTCAACTGTGCTTTTATTTTTTAGGTAACTTACAGATAAAAAATGTACTGTACTTGAAAATGACTCTCACGACTTTGATGAGGCTCGAGTTGAGAAGAATTTCTCTTTCTTTCCTTTAGGAAACTCCAAGGGAGGAGCAAGGCTAACAAAGTTAATGACTTGATGTCATAAGTCAGGAGTGGAGGATTTGAGGCAGGAAGGAAGCGCAGCTGCCTCCCGCTAGTACGCAGCGTAACTAGGAAGGGTCTGCATTAGCAAGAGCATCATTCCAACCACACTTTTGTCAGGCTCTGAATAGAAGGTCACCATCTCCCTCATTTTTCCCTTCCAATCAATATTTAGTCTGCTCAGCAGCTGCTAGAGCTGGCTGCCTCTGAACTTCATTGCTGTAAGTTACTGAGAAATACTGGCTTATTATGACAACGCAGATCTCCCAGCAGATCTGAACCGCAGCGGCTGCCCTGTCTCTTTCAGTCTACTCCAAAATACAGAGATGACTCCAGTGCACAGCATTTACTGTACAAACCACTGTGGAGAAACGTGTGATCAATAGGAAAAGTAACAGGCTATGAGGGAATTTGGGGCCAAATGTCTTACATAATACAAAGAGTGGATCTAATAAGGTTAAGGTAACTAATTAAAAAATGTCCCTATGAGAATTCATTGTTTAAAAACATGAAGTTTTACTTCATCATCTGTTACCAAACAAATTTCCAGCACAAACGTATTTCTTGAAGGTTGTTTCACTTTTCACAAGACTTCAGGCAAGACACAAGGTATCTGTAATGCCACCAACCAGACAGTAGTTTTTTTGAGATGTGTTAGATAAACTCTCAGTTACAGAGTGATTTTAGTAAAAATAATTGTACAGACTCAGGAATTTGCAGGTTCAACTGACTGATGACAGTGTACACAACTTTTAGAGCTTTGGTTAGTAGCTGGATGGTAAGAAGGGTCTAAACCCACCACTGCAGTAATTTCATGAGGTACCAAATACTAAATGAGCAAGGCAAAAAAATCACTTTCCATGCTGTTTTTTAGGTAGCCCACAAGAAGTTATCCTGACCAGGCTACTAGTTTTACAGCACATCTATTAATAACTTTACACATTAAAAGACTTCTATTCATTTAATCTTACTTGATTTTTACAAGGAAGGGAGAATTTTCAATTGCAAATTTCAGATTGTCTGTTTAGAAATCAGATTATTGTTCTAATATAACATAGAAGACACCCAGACACTGCAAATGTGGATGCATGCATTCAGTCCAGTCATTCCCTGATAATGAAATTGCTTCAGAAATTAGACACTGTTGAAAAACAATCTGTTACTTTTACAGTATCCTCATCTCTTTTACTTCAGTGTAAAATGATGGGATCTAGCTAGTGCACAAAACATAACTGGTTTTACAGAAAAGGCAATAAAAAGGTTTATTTTCCTATGGTAATCTACTTTGAGTCCTTTTGGCTTTCTGGAGACCAACTACAAATCTGCTTGTAAATTTTCAATGGGATAAACATGCTTTTGGATGGCATATCTAAACACTGAAGCAAGATAGTACAGCTGGCTCCAGAAGAAAAAAGAATTGAGGCTAAATTTTTGACCAGAGCACACCATTAATGATAAAAATGGTAGCAAAAATATAGCAGTGTATCTAAAATCCAAAAAAAACCCCAAAACAAAACACCACCAACAAAAAAACCCCGCTATGATTTTATTTGGATTTCATTTGTTTCAGGTAGAAATTTCAAAATATTATTAAAGAACATTTCTAGAGTATCTCTTTTACTTAGGAAGTAGTGGCACTCCTACTGGAACTAAACCTTTCAAGTTTTGCTTGCTTTTTGTGGAGGAATTTTGATTCACCAAGAACTGTGTTGTGACTACCTTTGCATAGATACCTCAGGGGGAGGGAAGTGATATATTAGTTAAGGCACAATTTTTGAGCTAGGCACTATTCCAAGTTTTGTCCCAACTTCCTCTGTGACCTTGAACAAAGCACCTAATTCTTCTGTATTTCAGTTCCATTTCTAGAAAATGAGGACAAGGAAACTGTGCTGTCTCAAGAGTCCTGTGAAAAGAAATTAATTAGCAGTTGTGAAGCACTCATACGCTGTGGCCATGGCAATCTTCAGTCTGACAAAAGTGGGCCAATGTAGTAATGGGTTTTCCGTGATCTACACACCTAGAGAAGAATCACCACTACAAGCTTTATTCTTGAGCACTTGGTACTGATGAAATCAATCACAGTCTGTTTCCATCCCCTATTTGCCTCTGAAGGAGCACAGCTATATAAAATAATGGATTAGAAACCACCACGTTTGCTACACAAGCATATATTTTTTATTTTTCTGCCAATCCAAAAAAAAGAAGAAAAAAAAAATCACTTAGAATTCTTATTCCTCTGCTAAAACAAGCTTCTCCAAAACTGTTTCTTAGAAAATGTATTTTCTGGAACACTAAAACCAGGCAAATAAACAAGGAAAGAAAAAGGGGGGAAAAAAAAAAGAGAGAAGAAGAAAATAGAGCACCAGATTCAGAAAACACCTAGCAGAGGAGATTCCCTTTTACAAACTATTTTAGTAGCTGGCATACTCTGCAAGACATGCACAGTGATCTCTCCTACAGGAGACACAGTTTTAAATCTCATGGCTATCCCACACCTCCCACAGCTCATTTTTCTCACCTATTCCCATTATTTCCATTTGATGCCTTCCTACAAATTCATCACAGATTCATAAATAGTTTGGGGATGACTTAAACTGGGGGTGGGATTGGCACATTTAGTATTCATGCAACATTTTTAGAGAATTTGATGAAGAAAAACAACATTTTTAAAATGTATCAATAACTCTTGAGTGATACAGCATGTGCATGTAGTGCTATTATTATTGTTTATATGTTGCTTATTTGTCTTACCTGTAAGTTTACTACTCAGCTTAATGCTTTGTTCTGGTTTGAATTTTTAAATTGATAACTCTCTGTATTGTGAGTATTTCCATCTCAAGAATACTCAGTTTGTCTGGAGAGGTTTCGCTATTCTAATTAATTCCTGTGAGGTGTGTACTATGAATATCAATTTCCCAAATAAAACATGGGTCAGTTGATGTCTGAAAGAGCAACAGAAAACACATCAATAAAAGAAATTTTTTACCCTTAGGCTAAATTGGCAATTTTAGTACTGTTCTCTTGAAATGTATGCTAGATCCCTGTAAAAATAATTGTTCCCTCAAATTTAATTTTAGGGATCTACTTTTCAGAACATTTTGAATAATTTGAAAAACAAATTGCAATATAATTTCAAATCAGTTTGCTGATTATTTTTTCCCCTGCCAATACTGGCTGTCAAACACTATTGCCAAAAGCCTTAGTTTCACAGAGATGATTTTATGGTTCAAGATCTCCCTGATGTTTAAAAAAAAAAAATTCTTAAAGACTGTTTAATGCACATGTCTGTAAAGGCTCAAAAAACATATTAATGTTTCACTACTATTGTATGTACACATATCTACAAACATTCAACATATGTTCCTAATTTGGGAGGTAATTTGCATGCTTCCATAACTTCTGGGATTCCCGTAGAACAAGAGCTTTTTCCCATGATGTGTATGTTCAGCAGCTGGCACAACACCTGACTAATCCCACAGAGAAAGCTGCAGCAAAGATGATTGATAAGGCAGACTGTAATGATGGAAGTACAGAAATTATAGACATTGTAGACTGAAGAATGCTCAAGTGTGGCCGATGTTATTCTTCCCTGACACTTAATTAACACTCACCTGTCGTATTTTCCTTGAAAAAGAAAGATTATTACTCTCTAAACTTTACTGCAGTAATTTCAGATACTGACAGCCTGATAGTAGATAGCCTCGCTGTGAAGGGAAATGTTTATAAATGAGTTTTTGAAGCCAGCACAGACACGCTGGCACTCTAGATTAAACATATTTTAACATACATGCACAACCAGATTTGAAAAGTAGAATATGTGAACAGCATTTTATGTAGAAATTTCTTTAAGTTTTTCTCTGGGATGCTGGAATAACCAGAGACCTTAATACCGGTATTGCTCTTGTTTAGCACATATTGGCAGGGCTTTAGCAGCTGCTGGGTAACAGACAAGGTTACAATTGTTCCAGTACATGAAGTGCCATAATAAAATCAAGCTGCTTTTTTTTTCCTGCAAGACATGTATCACTATAGATACAAAAAAAATCTTGAAACGGCAATTTCAAGCATTTAACTTCTCTTTTATTTAACTGGATGTCACTTCTTTTCTGAACTTGTTATGAATATATGCACGACAACTAGACTTTTTAGGGATGTAATTTCTCTTATTAGAGAAAAAATAATTTCATTGTGGAAACCCATTCTTTTTATATTTTCAAACTGGGAATAAGTTTGTATGAAAAAAATATTTTTAATTCAGAAAAGCAAAAAAAACAACACAAAAAGGTATCTTTTAATTAAGCAAATAAGGATATTTAATTTTATCTTTGATAACTTAACTTTTAAACTGTAACCTGAGAGGGGGAGAGAGAAACATTGCTTTATTGTTATAGCTGCTGACAGTCCTCAAGTTAATTTTAAATACTGATTGTGGATTCTTGGGGAAAAAAATGGTTTAGGCTTTTCTTTGACTTCTCCCTTGTTCTGTAGCTGCACAACAAGAAAAACAATTCGGGACACCGCAAGGACATACCTGTAAACAACACTTTTCATCAGAACAGATTAGAATGTTTTGCTTTCAGTGGGATCCTAAAAATGTTGAATTCCCAGACACTTTGTTGCTGGAAGATGCACTCTGAGCTTTGAAAGGTCAGATCCTTTCTATATATATACCAGAGCTATCAAATTATTATGCTGCACTTATGTGTGAGATTTAGCTATCCATTAACACTGTAAGAAACACTCAGGAGTTGCTGTCCTTCCCAAATCATGAAGCTGGATGTGCAGTGTGAGGTGTAGTTCTGTTCTGCAGATTATTCCCCATGCAAACATTGCAAAGGTTTCCAGAACCAAAACTTTTCTCCAGAGAAAGAATCTAACGAGGTTTAATTAAGAGATCCACATAAAACATCATGTAATTGCCCTTACATATCACAAGCCCACCCACAGGTCAGCAGGCACCAGGAGAGCAGGTTACCTGGCTCTGTTGCCTCTGCAGGCTTCCATCTCCTTTTGAGTCAGAGGAAGTAGGAACCCCTGGGATTTCTGTGGGCAACGTGTGAATTTCTGGCCTTGTCCTTCTGCGGTTGTAAGGCCTGATGCTACACAGAACTCCATATGAGTGCAGGACCTTTTGGAAAAGAGGACTTTGCAAGGCAGAACTGATTTCCCAGGCAGGGTTTGTTAGTTGGTTGGTTGGCTTGTTAGTTTTTAAGTAGAGCTTGTTTATAGTTTAGAAACCATCTGAATGTCCCAAAAAGTGGAATGCATATCTTTGCTTAGTGTCCCATTACATTTTGCAACGGTTGCAATAATTCAGAGCTAGGTATAAAAGAGCAACAACAACAATATTTAAAATCATGCATTTCGCTCTACCCTACCTACCAAGGTCAAAAAAAAAAGTCTGGTTTTCATACTTACTTTGTTGTACAAGGTGATATGAATGGCAAGGTTGAATGCTTCCCTAAACCACAGTATCAGAAGTTTAGAAGGGAAAGTCTTTGAATTATGCTTACATTTGACTTACATTTAGTTGTGATTTCAGTGAAAACTACTAGCAGGCCCTATTTAGATGAAGAGGTGTTGGAGGGCTGTGAGAGATCTCTAGGAAATCCAAGGAGGGTGAAAATGTTTTATTGTATTTTCTGTAACAGGCAAGTGCAGAACAGATGGTGCAGAATGCAAAGTTCACAGCAAAAGCTCCTCCTTTAAATTATACTTATGTGGAACAGCACATCCATACCTCAGTACAAATATCTAGCCTTAAATCTGAAATCAAAAAGGGTAGAGGACCCATCTACTCTGGCTGCTATATATGATTATGCTGTTGAAAACAGACAAGATTCCTCAAATGACATAAGAAAACGCCAGCCTGACTCTCCAACAAAATTTAATCTTGATTTTGAGGTAAAAAAAGTTTGCAAATACTGTTTGAAATATCCATATACTTCCAATGATTCTTTGCTTGTAGCTTTGCTTAAAACAAGACCAGAAAAATATTGTCATGTGACTTAAGCTCAGGCAACTTCTGAAGTTTCAATAAAAAATATATATCTGGAAACATTTTTTTGTAATTCTATGTTTTTAGATATTTATTTCTATGTCAACTTCCAGAATTTCATCTTCTTACTAAAAGTTAGTGAGTGATTATAATATATGATAGTCTTCAAAATTATGATATAATGATACTTTATATCTAACCCCAGTTTAATTACACTGCCCAAATAGTGAGCAATATATTTAGCTAAAATAAATAGCTTTAAATATGCTGTGAGGTGGGGTTGAAGCAGTACTTATTTAGAAATGTTTGGAAACTGTGTTTAAACAGACAAATCTGGAGTAATATCTCACACCAACCTCACACAAGTTCAATACAATTCAAATCAATGTTCTCACTATTCCTGAAGTTAATCTTGAAAGAATTATCTATAAACAAGAGTGAAGCTGAACATTTTCCCCTAAAACCATGAAGGAGGAGGCTTCAGTTTCACAACCACCTTTTTATAAGCGTCGTTCCCTGTTTTATTCTCTGTTTCATTATTAAGACATTCCTTTTTTACACCGTAGGCACCTAAGGTCAGGTAGCAATTGTTCCTAATTTTTAGCAGGCTGCCCCAAAGGCATTTTATGGTAGTTCAGCTACACTACCAGGTGCAAAGTTACCAGCCATTCACAATAGTGCTCAAGACTGGAATATTGATGGAATACTGCCCAGGCTGTAACTACTCCTCCTGCAATGTTATTATGGAGCATTTGCAAAGGATCCACCACCAGCGGGCCATTCTCAAACAAATTTGTTGGGCAACAAAGACCACCAGCTGAGAAGTACAACTGCCACACACCAGGCAAACATGCAAGTTGGTTTTCTTTGTCTTTTTGAGAATGACAGCCTCTAAATACATTGGGGGTTTTCTCATTATCTGCAACTATACATCTGAATCTATTGTGCTATAACATGTGTTTTATCTATCTTTCTACTATCTGGACTTGCATTGTTTCTCTGGAAGTATTCCTCACCCCTTGATCTCACAAGTTTCTCCATCGAAGTCTTATACTAGAAGAAACAACTCACACTCACTAAGAGATGCTTTGTAGGACTCAAACTTCTATCTTCATTGCTTTCCATATGAGTCACTCACCCAAATGTCATTCAACTATTCTTTAAATGACGTGCATAATATTTTTGCCACACTCGTTGTCTTTCATAATCTAAGAAAATTATGTCAATGGCCTCATCTTCAAGCTAAAAGAGTTCAAAGAGTCACTCCACTGGTTATGTAGGTAGTGGAAGGAGACGGGAATTGCTGCCAGCTGCACTTGATATTTTTGCCTCTACTGAATGTTATCTTCACCTTGCTTCTGAAATTTGATTTATCTACTCCTATTCCAAATGCTTTGCACTACTCTACTGTCAGTCTTCCAGCTGCTGATATCAATTTCATAGGTGTCTGTGTATCTATTCTCCTAAACCACATGCTCGCTCTTTCATACAACAAGCTACACTAGCTTTTCAGTGATTTCCAACCTCAATACACAACCCTCAGCCAGCATCACAATTTCAGGGAACAAGTTCAAGACATCAGTAAAGTCCCTTGGGCACTAAAACTTTCATGCCCTTAGCTAGGTCTATCCACAGTACTGGGTGTTTTTGACAACATGTTGCCTACTTTTTTTTGCTGCTGACAAGATACCAAATAACACTTGATACGCACATCAGTGGTTCTGAAGTCACAGAATGTACATCAGGCAGAACATAACAGATGACATGGCATGCAGAGCAGTCAATAAGAAATCTGGGCAAGATTTTGTCAGGAACTGTCAACAAAAACATTACACTGCAGTTTCTGCAGTCTGATTTTATCTTTTCTTCTTTCATATGCTGAAGATGATGGCTTTTTGACATCCTCCAATATCCTTATCTTTCTGTGTAGAGAAAGTAATCATCAAAAGGACCATATCTTTCCTGGATACCATAAATGATCATTATCATCATTTTCCATCACCTTTATAACATTATTTACAACTTCTGATTAAGTGCTGGGAAGATCACATTTAAATCACGGTTCCTTAATCAATATATTTTTTTAAATTTTCTTTTCCAGTTCTCCCCTTGTCTATACACCATCTGTTCTACCATGATGGGCTCCTGTTTCTTTTCTTCTAGCAAGTAATTTCCTGCCTCTCATTTCCTTCATAAATGTTCACTCTCTGCTCTGGGACTGGATGACAGTTTTCTCACTTCTGCATGACAAAATAGAAATGGTGTGCTGAGAAATTTTGGGAAAGCCCTTCTACCAAGAATGACATTCCCATTCTTCAACAGCAAATTTAAAACTAAATGCTTCAGCTGCAGGCATTTAAGGTTATTTAAGCATTACTAAAGGGATTTTTTTATGGTGTTCTCTGCAAATGGCATAATGCAGCTGTATTCAGGTTTTCTACCTTAAACCAAATGGAGAATGACAGAATTGCAGCCTTTCACTATCTACTTGCATCACAGACAATAATGATCCACTATAAACAACAGCATTTTACAAGAAAATATCAATAACAACATTACTGAAATAGTCTCTCAAATGTGTTTTATGTGTCCTCCAGTTTTAAAGCACTGTGTTAAGATAGAAAACCCCAATATTGTCAACACAATCTTTTAACTGAATTCACAGTATTTAATTGTTTTCAGTCAAGTGTTCCACAGGGGCAGTCATGCTAGAAAGTCTAGTATTTTCCAGTTAAAATCAATAGGAAAATGTTCACCACATTCAATGGGGAAAAGCCAAGTCTGAACAGAGTATCATCAATCCACTACAAACAATCCAGAAAACATGCACAACCATTTAAACTGCAAATATGTTTTTACAAAATGCTGTCACCCAGAGTTAGGTAATAGGTTTTACATCTATTGGAAATAAGTTTTAAATCTAAAAAATTGACTCTTAAATATTTTTTGCCTTATTTTTACCATATGATACAGTCAAATTAATAAGCAATGCCAGTGCAATCTAGATGATCAGCCAGCTGTCTCAGGCAGCTCACACCATGTTATTAAAGACTCCTTCTGGCACATGATTAATTATATTGCAACAGACATGTTCCCAAACTGTTTTTATTTTCTTCTTTTTTTAAGCGTGTGTTCTGCTTACTTCAAGGAAACACCAAATAAGGTGTTGATGATCATCTTTTCCCCAGATAATTAAAGAACTTTCCTGAGAAATATCATGCTGTTGTTCAGGCTTTTATACAATGATTACCAGCAGATATCAAGTGTTTACACTGAATATGACACAAATTAACCTAGCGGGAAACTCATTACTGCTGTGTACTTAAATGGTTATGAATTAACATATGTACCCATCTAAATTTGAAGGTGGGAATTGTTTAGTGTGCTGAAACTGGAATGGTGTTGCTAGTTCTCATAAAAGGCGCAGATCCCACTCTGGGCAACCATAAGCAACCTGTTAAAATCTAAACAGCTGTCATAAAATTCAGGTAATTCAAGCAGCTTTTTCAATACCATGTTTCTCCCACAGCTTCCTTTCTCCTCTCTATCTTTCCTTTCACAACACCTATGCGTCTACTACTACTTCTTAACAAAATGCACTCATTTTCCATATTCTTTGTCTTATATTACTGATAACCTTCTTTACTGTAGTTCTGTAGCCGAATTTATCACCTTCTACTTTGAGACTCTGATTTAGAGGCCTAAAAGTCTTAGAATTATTCATATATATTAAATAATTTACCATATGTAAAATAAATTTTAAAATATTTCAATCCTGTACTACAAATAATTTTGCTATCTATTTGTATTTTAAAAAGTTTGATAGACAGTGTACACATTACAAAATACGAGGTTGATATCCCACAAAAACTGACAGTACTTTACCAGTTGGTAAGTTGACAGTATTTCAAGAATTTACTTCCTCCAGGGTTGTAAAGGCTGTATTGTTCCAGGTAAAACAGGAATTTTGAATACTACTCTGAATTTTCTATAGAGTGACAATATTAAAAAGAAGCAATAAAATACACATGCACCTAGCTCCATGTTTTCCAAATCTGTGAAAAGGGCCATTAAGGAAAACAAGAAAAAGAATGCAAAAATAATCTGTTTCTTGATGATAAATCTGAAACTCTGGGATGGAGAAAGCTTAAGTGATAATGTCTTATTAGTTATCATTATAACCTAATCTTTGTATAAAAATTTTGCTTTCTTTGATGGAGACTTATGGCTAGTAAGAAACGTAGTGAGGATGGAAGAGCTCACTGAAATTGAAAAAGTATTAAGAATTCAGTGTTAAACAGCACTGGTCCCAGTACTGATCCCTGAGGAACACCTCTCTTCACTGGTCTCCACTTGGACATGGAGACATTTACTGCAACTCTTTGAGTGCCACCATCCAGCCAATTCCTTATATACCAACTGGTCCAGCCATCAAATCCATGTCCCCTGAATTTAGAGACAAGGCTGTTCAGAAAAGTATCAAATGTTTTGAACAAGTCCAGGTGGATGAAATCTGTTTCTTTTCCTTCATCCACCAACACTGCTACTCTGTCATAGAAGGCCACCAAATTTGTCAGACATGGTTTGCCTTTAGCAAAGCCCTGCATGCTGGCTTCACCTCATTTTCCATGTGCCTTAACAAAGTTTTTTCCTAGAAAAGATTGGGACCAGCAACTTGTGTAGATTACATCTGCCACAGCCTGATTCAGAGAATGGTATCCTTACTGTTAATGGGAGAGATAATGACATATGAGCTCATTCAAAATCCATCCAGCTTGCTGGAGGCACACGAGAGATAATTCTGAGAAATAGATTAGTGCATTGGAAAGAGTGGAAAGAAATGCAGGGAGTAACACGGATACCAAAATGCTCCATCAGGCTCCTGCAGTATTCAGCTGGACAACTCTCTCACCTAGCAGGTACCTGCTTTAAGGGTGCACACAGCATTTGCTGCATGTGGATGCCTGCCCACACCGTGTCCTGGAGTCAAAAATAAACTGTTAGCTGCCTGATACAAAAGTGAGACTGCTACAGGTAGTAGATTATGGAAAGAGAAAAGGTTTTATTGGGAGTCTAACAGCCATGAGATCAAATAGTGTATGTTATCAAAAATCTTAAAACTAGGTATGTCTAAATGGTCTTATCCAGTGACATCAATATCATTTTAAATCAGTAAAAAATCTGGGCTTCCAATTTTTTTAGAACGTGAGAATGTGAACTCCAGGCTCCTTTAAAAATGTATTAATAAATTTTCTAGTTTGGCATGTAATTAGGAGACATATTCCCAAATGTTGAAGGCATCAAGTGATTCAGTGGAAACTATGAAATAACTAGAGCTGCTTGTAGTCAAGGCACTAATTTAGATTCTTTCCTAATGATTTAAAGCTTACTTAAGGCAATACATTATACATTGCCAAGTCTACTGAAGAATACCTCAACGGAAGTGCTTTTCTTCTGTTCCAGCATGCTGCCCATAAGCAAAGTTTTCACTGTCAGTTATGTGTATCAGTTTCCAGGCACACCTAGTACTGATCAACCACCTCTGTGTTTATATGGTGTACCTGTTCATCAAAAATCACTAACAGGATATCCAAAAAGTAATATAAAAGAAAGAGCCTAAACAATGAAATTAATGTGAAACATTCTGTTGAGCATTTTACCTGCTGACTGGGTTTCATAGAATCACAGAATATGCTGAGACGGAGGACACCCATCAGAATCATTGAGTGCAACTCCTGGCCCTGCTCTGGACACCCCAGGAATCACACCACGAACCTAAGAGCATTGTCCAAACAGTTCTTGAACTCTGTCCGGCTGATGCTGTGATCACTTCCCTGGGGAGCCTGTTCCAGTGCCCAACCACCCTCTGGGTGAAAAACTTTTTTCCTGATTTGATTTTGTTGTCTTGACTTCACGGAGGCATCAGGTAATTGGGCTTCCATCCAGTTCTAACTCACTTCTCAGTTAATCCTGCCTGGCATTTACAACATTTACATATGGATGAGAAGAACAGAGCAATCGCAAAAGTCTGCAAACATGGAAAAGCTGTCATTTTTACCACAATAGCATTTGCTGCATGGATAGAAACCTAAACCCCAAACTTCATATCACAGTTATGCAAGTATTTGCTCACACTTTAACACTGAATAATATTGCAGCAGGCATACTAGACCTCTACTGGTAATACTGCCAGCATGATATAAAAATAGTCTGTAGTCCATTTTAAGATCAACTCAATATGCCAACCATTAACTTACAAGAAAATCACTAGCTGAAAAAAACCAAAATTAAATAGAGTTCTATTCTCAAATCTTTCACTTTTTATTCCCTCAGTGTTAATTAGAATTTGCAGATTTTTCACCACAGCACAAAACTTAGACACTCCACTGAAAAAGCACACTTTTTAAAAAATAACCACAATGAAGGTCTTTTCAAGGTTGTAGTGTTCTCCTGCATGTGTATTTTTCACTTGCAGTAGATCAGGTTATTTGTGGTATGCAGAGTATATACACAATGGTTCAGGCAGAAAGACAAAGGACTTGTATGAACAAATGCTGCAACACAATCACCAAGTCATTACAACAAGATAGTGGAATTTCAGGTGTCAAAGGAAAGACAATTCTGTTAAATTAAGTTTGTTTGCATGTCTATTTTTAAAAGTAGTAGCACAAAAGTAAATGTGAGCAAGAACTTTACATTATTTTGCTTATCTGTTAATAATTAATAAGAAAGGATAACTTTTCTCTTTGTCTCTTAGAAGCAGTGGTGAGTGTCTTGACAGCATTGTTTACAAGTCAATAATACTGAACTTATTTTGAAATACTGCTTTAGTTTATTTAATTCTACCAACCTACTAAATACCACAAACTATTTACAAAGTTGACAGGGTTCAAACCTGGTAGGCCTCCAAGCCCTATGCAGCCACTCTCTTGCTCCCTGCAGTGGGTTGGAGAAGGGAATCAGTAGGTAAAATTGAGAAATCTCCTGGGCTGAGATAAAGACAGTTGAATGCATAAAGTAAAGCTCTAAATGTGCTATCAACACCATTTTACTCACAAGTTCAAAACATAGCACCCTACGAGCTACTATGAAGAAAATTCAATCCCAGTAAAAACCTATACAGAAGTATTTGTAAAAGACTGAAATATTTGGAAAGTGTTCAAAATTAAGCCTATGTAAATATAGTGCCAAAGCACTGTGAATGACAAATTATTTTCCTTAACTTCAAGCCAATCAGGTGGCTTAGATTACTATTTGCATATCAGTGTATATCCATTTCAAATTCATACTAGTATGAAAATAATTTCTGTACTTTTTTATATATTGACCCAGTGCACACTACCACATAGCCGTACGTGAATTCATATGGCTGCTTCATTATCAGCTCTTTTGCCAAAACCATTTTTATTCTGTCTCTATGGATAAATGTAAGTCTTTAATACCATGCATGCGGATGCACCTTTGCACTTCCTTTAGGTTTTGAATTAACCCTGAAAGTAAAGGACACAACCTAAAAAAAACCAAAAAATACCCCACCAATCCTGAAAATGTCACGACCTGTATGCTAGCCTGGGAAGACTTCTTGTGAACCCTGTCATTCAGAGAGAAAGCCTGAAACAGGAAAATCAAACAGAAAATCAAATCAAATCAAATCAAATTGAAGGCTAAAACAGTATGCCACAAGGATTTTCCAAAAGACCTCATGAAAATCTTTGCCAAAAAATAGTGCGTGCTTAAGAGGGAAGAATTAGCTTTGGGAGGCTAGTGGGAAAAATAATCTTCTTTTCTTCCCTTACTCCCCAGTTCAGGGTAATCGACTTTCACTTATAGTGGTATATACTCATTTTCTTTCCTATCACCCAAGAGTCTAGTCTGCATAACACAGTTTTCCCAGAGCTACACCATTAAGAGCCATAAAACTGTGTGTGTGTGCCTGTGTCTGTGTTCATATCCGAACAAGGAAGCAAAATCTCATTCTTCAGAACGTCTCACAAACTTCATTATATATCCTAGTTTTAATTCTACCAGAATGTTTCCATGCTTCGAATGGGATGCTACTTCACCTATTACATCAGGAAACAAAAACCAACCAAACAAACAAAAGCTCCAAAAAATGATGTTGTAAGTGATGGCATGCCTTTGTGTCATGTTTTCTGTCTTTAACCTAAAGAATGTTTTTTGAATGTTCTTCAGCAGAATACTTCCTGTAAATCTATTTTAATATTGTATCATACCTGCCTAGCTACTGAATTATTTCATATTAGCTTCAGCTTGAGTTCTCTCCTTGTTTTCTTAACAGTTCTGACATGTCTCCTGCAGGCAACTCTCACAGGCTGTATCAGAAAAAAAGATGAGAGTGATCCTGGGGGGTGCACACCAGCCAGGGACATCATCCAAGAATAAACAAATGTAGATCCTGATTAGTAACAAAATAATAAGTCAGGAATTTTGCAAAATAATTTTATTTTCCCCTGTGCAAAAGGGGAAGTTTAGTTTTCCAAAAATCACATTCCCTTCCAAATGACTTCCAACAATCTTGGCTAATAACAACTCTTTAAAGTGAACAATGTGGAAAATGTGATTGTTGGGAAAATGTCTTTCTCACAAAATTCCTTTGCTTTGGAAATGAGGCTCAAACCCCAAGCATAAGTGTTGATCATAACCTACCAGACAAGACTGATCTTTATCTGTGGGGTTGCAAGCTCCTACACCAGCACAGGACGAAGGGTGCCCTGCCTGCCAGCTTCTCCAAGCATTCTAATGTCAGTGAAGCCACTTGCTGCAGCCTCCTCCCTTCACCTTCTCTCCCTCTGCATGGCTACAGACTGAACCCATTGCTGGCCTTTTCTGCTCCCTGACTTCAAAGGTGCACGGAGATTGCACTGATGGCAGGAGCCGCGCCCGCAGTCTGAAGGAAGATGTAGCTGGAGGGGAATATGTGCCCTGGCTGTGCTCTCATATTTGTTGCATAGAAGACGATGATTCATTTGATTAATAACCAAATTGTAAAGTTGGGAGTTCTCTAATAGATGTTTTTCCTTTCATTAGGACTATCATTCAGTTAAGTATTTCAGAACATAATATTTCATCTTTCTGTTAATATTTTCCTTTTTTTCATTTGTATTAACATTCTACAGTCTCATAATTGTTTTTGACATTTATTCTTCTATTTGTTCCCTGTGGTCTTCTTCATTTCTCTTGTCAATTATCATTTTATACACATTATGAATCACTTCAGCATCTGCCCATTCCAAAACATTAATCATTCACATTTTTAATAAACAAGCATTTTTAAAGAGCTAGCTATAATGTTGGGTTGTTTTTTTAAGAACAGTGCATAAGATTTCCACCAGTAACTCCAATCTTACTCTCCTATAACAATATATAGGACTGATACAGACCTGAATTGTAGGGGATTTCAAGGCTCTTGTTTAGGTACTGCAGAACCTGCAATGCAGAAAATGCTGCTAGAGCAGCTATCACATGGGAGAGTTATCACAGAGTTGTCACATATCACATCGTCTCTGAGTCTGTTCATTGTACAGGAAAACAAGGAAGGTCTTGCCCTATCTCTTTTTGTTTGTCCTACTTTCACTGAGCTGTGATGATGGAATCTGTAGTTGGCTTACATTTTTAGTTTACAGAATCACAACAGAATGACGTCTAGAGTCTAATTAAACACTTATTTTTCTCACACCTACAAAGTCATTTAAGTTCTTAACTGGGTAAAGGTTAGACACCTGCACTTCATTGTGATCTGAGACCATATTCTCTCAGTAACAAAGTCAAATCCATCCTGCCACTAAAACGCTGCTCTTTTTGGTATGTTTGCTTGCTTCTTTGGGGGAGGCAAGAAGGTTGTTTCTGATTTTGGTTTTGCTTTTTTGGCTGGAACACCTCTCCTATGCACATGGAGAGAGAGCTGGGACTCTTCAGCCTGGAGAAGAGAAGGCTTCAGGGAGATCTTATAGCAGCCTTTTAGTACCTAAAGGGGGTCTACAAGAGAGATGGAGCAGGACTTTTTACATGGCTTCAAACTGAAAGAGGGTAGGTTTAGAGTAGATACCAGGAAGAACTTTTTTCTTTGAGGCACTGGAACAGTTTGCCTAGAAAAGCTGTGGATGCCCCATCCCTGGAAGTATTCAAGGCCAGGTTTGATAGGGCTCTGAGCAAGCTGGTCCAATGGAGGATGTCCCTGACCATGGCAGAGGGTATGGAACTAGCAGGTCTTTAAGGTCCCTTCAACACAAACCATTCTGTGATTCTATGATTTCCAGGGAACTATCGTTTTGCATTTTTTCAGGTTGCTAGTTCTGCTTATATAAGCAGAACTTCTGACTGCCAAATGCATATCTATGGTAACTGGTTTAATACAGAATCAGACTGCAAGTGTGAACTTGGTGTTATTAGTCAATGCCAGATGTCCTACTGATTCCAGTGCTGCCAGTAATGCTTTTGCTTTTATAAACTGCACACAGAACCCAAACTATCATCAGTGTTATTATCAGATACTGTGCATATCTAGAAGTTTAATGTTAAGAGGTTTTCCATTTCAGAGTTTTACCTGCTATTATTTATATATTAATTTCTCTAAGTCTCTGTATCTGACATACATATATGGAAGCATCCTTTTCAACTTGAGCTGGACCCTGGTATTATTTCTATTCCTCTTTTACTTGCAGACAAGTTTGGATCTGTCTTTGCCATTCCTCTTGCCTTTGAGAGTGTTCCTCCATACCTTCCAACCATCAAATTAGTATCTCAAGTTCTGGTGTCTCAAGTGGTCTTCATCTGACTCTGTCATTTATTGATTGCATTATTTATGATGTTACTGATGCTCAGCTACAGCATTTATTCTCATTATTCTTCCCAACTGCTTTCCCCCTAATCTAGTCGATAAGAGAAGCCTTGCCTTAATTTCAGCAATATATGAGCTCTGGACAGCTTGCTGCAGATGACCAATCAATTGCACCACTCAATACAAATCACAGGGCTCTCGCTGGAGGCATTACAGCAGAAATCCTTATTGCTGTGTTGCACCCTTAGATGCTATCTGTTCAGTGATGTCAGCTATCTTTCACTATTCCTTACTGCACACTGTCTGTGTGAAGACTCTCAAAATTATTTTTATAGTGACTTAGTGCACATAACATTTCCCCTGTTTTTCTCACAATGTCATATCTTAGTTCACTAATTTTCCAGTAAATCTGCCCACATCCCTGCTTTCTCCTGACAGATAAATTAAAATGATTATGTAATTTATGTTCACTGGCAAATCTAAGTGCAGTAATTAGTAATTAATTGTTGAATTATGGCTGCTCAAACAGCACCAGTACTAACTGTCAAATATTTAAATGTAAAGATATTGTTTAGGGAAGAAAAGAAAAAAATCTTCTCAAGAAAGAATTTGAGAACCCTGCTGTATTCTCAAGAAAATTCTTCATAGCATAAAACACTGTGCAATATTTTACCTTCATATTGGCCCAAAATTGTCCAGGAGTAGGTAGAAATATCATCAATAAATTAATCCTTATTAAGGAAATAGAAACAATTGTATCCTCATTGTTTAGAATGCTCATAGGCATACTAAAAGCACATGAGTTTATTTGATTCCTAGTATCGTGGATTCTTTGTGTCTATGGATCTGAGAAGCTTTCAAAGTGTTCTGAAAGGTCTTAGGTGTAATCAGCAAGAATTTTGTACATCTGATTGAATATCGGAAATATGTTACGCACTGTAATAATTGCATGGATAGTTATGAATATATTGTTTATAAAAATGAAGAATGTACCCATGTAAAAATTTATATTTCCCTCAAAAATTTTTTATATGTGTAAAAGGCTGAAGTCAAGTTTGGTTTGGTATAACTCTCAAGGAATTGCAGATTTGATTTTACGCTGCCACATACCACAGCCCCAAGCACACACACTTTTTTTGACAGACTTGATTTGTACTGTTCTAGACCCAGTCCTGTGCATCCCATCTGTTTCTGGAATGAAATTACCTAATCTTAAAGCCCTTCTATGTAAGACTAAGACATTACCTTCCAGAAGGTAATGATAAATAGAATTTATAAGATTTATAGGCCACCTCAGTTTAGCCTGCTAAAGAACAGCGCAGCGCTACCGTTTCCACAGAAGATAAGCAAAGATGAGCCAGGGAGAATTCTCTTGTCAGCGAAGAGCCCACAGTGATCATTAGACTAATTAAACTCATTTTCTGTGCCTACTTGCAGAGGACATGGAAAACATTTTCCTTCTCTGCTCTTTCTTTTCACAAACAAGTGCTTCCCTTTTCTGGAATCAAGAGCACTTTATGTTATGACACTTTTATTTTTGAGTGTGTATGTATATATGTATGCATGTACATATGCATACAAACCTCTCTGTTTCAGAGGAATGTTAAAAGGCAAGGTATGGATATTTGCAGGAAGTATCTTGATATATAAGATGGACAGCATGGAAAAATTTAATATATACAGCTGCTTCAAGATTGTGGTAAAGAATTTGGGCTTCTTTTTCAGAGTTCCTGCGTAGCTCCAGAACTAATAGGAATTATAAATGTGCAGCAGTTTGGGGAGAGTCTCTTCTATTTTCACAATGGACAGAGGTAGAGGTATGGTTGGAGCTGTATTCCAGTGTTAGGAGAAGCAAATGAAAATCTTTGTTTTGACAAAGCCCGTTTAAGATGTATCACCTCATCCCCTGCAGTTACATGCCCTCATCACTATATGGGATATTTTTCTGAAGGAATATTTTAAGATTTTATTGAAGATATATTAAGGATAAACTTCTGTTAAAATGCTGAAAAAGATATTGTATATCCTCAGACTATGCCTTTTATTTCTTCAAGATTTCCTATAAATGCTCCAGCAATAGGTAAGAAAACAGAATTCATATTCTGTAATTAAGATGTGGGAAAACATAAAAACACAATGAAGACCAAATTCTTCAAAATATCAAGCCCATAAAATTTCTAGCAAATTAACAACTAACCCTAACTTTAGAGCCATTTACTTCAGACATATTTAGGAAATATAAGGTCATGTTTTGTAACAGTGAAATATCATAAGCAATTTTTAACAAAGACATTTTAAATGCAGAGCTAAACACAGTCATCTGGAAGACCATTGTGGTGGGCTATAAATACAATAATTTCAAGTCATACTGCCTTGACTAGGCTAACACGCAAAACAGAACAGTTTCCTGGAAACAGTAAAAAGTGAAATAAGTAGAGTTCTAAGTTGTTTCTATCAATACTAATTACATGTCTGCAACAAGGTTAAATTAGTCGACTCTATAGTCAATATTCTCAGAGTAGTCTGGGGTTAATGTCTTAATTATTGTGTCTCTTTTAACAGAACAAATTAAAGTTTCAGTGCTATGCTGTAGGCTTTCCCCTTACCCCTCTACTCCTTCAATGTTTTTTCTAGTTAAAAAGCAAAATATCTGAGCCGCATATAGTTAATCTGAATTAAGTTCTAGTGAATCTACAGTTCAAATCAGTCATACCTAAAGAAATGCATTATAAATTCAGACATGCAGATATAAATAGGGAAACCAGAAGAGCCCTCTGAGTGTACTTTTCAGTTATATCATATGCTTGTTTCATAGCAGAAAGATTTGTGCTCCTTTTAAATTTTAAAAAGGAAAACAAGGAAATGTCTAAGTGCAGCTCTTTTAAAAGTCTTATAGCTAAACCAAGCTTTGTGAAAAACAGGCAATTATAAAAATTATAGATATGATTTTCAAAAATGGATGGCTTCCTGATCTGAGCTCTGTTTCCTCAGCAGCAATTATGGAAAGGTTACAAATTCATTGTACATTTACAAACAATTGAATGAAACCCAGTAATTCTGACTGTTGCAAAAGGCAGACCCTCACAGACCTGCATAAGCATCACTAGGAACAGGTTTTCTAGAAGAATGGCCCAGAAAATAAATGGAAACAGAGATATATTGAAAAATATTGAATAAAATGAAAAATCTTTTAGAAGATAGGCCACATTACAGTGATAATAAATTGGCAAAAAATCATTTGCATTGTTCCACTGTTATTTATGAACATTGGCCTCATATTTTAGGACAGAAATTATTGCATAGCTCTCCATGTAAATTATTAGCTCTGTATCCACTTGATCCTGTAGAAGATCAGCCTCAAATCCAGGTAAACTTTTTCATGAATGATCAAATATCTGAACGCAATTTTATAATGTCTTGTTTTTCAAGGAAATATTTTTCTGTCTGATACATTTACCGTAAATGTAAAGCTGAAAATTTATGAGCAACTTTTAAAATCTGAAATCTCAATATCTTCTAAGAAACTCAGTTCCAGAAGAAGAGTGTTACTTTCTGTAAAGAAGACATAGTCCAAAAAACCCCAAACACCAAGACCAAAAAACCCCCCAAAGCAAACAAACCCACCCAAAACCAACCAGTCCTAAGAAGTGTCTTTAACAAGAAAAAAGAAGTAACTCAGAATCCAATCTAAAGATGGAAATGTCTGCCTTTTCTTCATACACCTCAACAAATTCTTTAGAAGTAGGCAAGGATATATTCCTTGTCTTAATGATCCTTAAAAAACTCCTGATTAAATACTAGTTAATATCTACTGCAATTAAAATAAAGCTGTTGAAAATGATAGCAGCTAACATTAACCAGTGGCTGCCAAAACCATACTGACAAAGGAAGAGTTAAGAAGAAGAATAAAACACAGGACACAAAAGTCTCATTTCAGTTTTGAGCATAATAGATGAAATATTCACGTTGGCACCATCATCAGTATACTAATTTTTGTGCAGGTCTAAGGCTAAATAGAGTAGGCAAATAATTCATGTTTTCAGAAATTAAATACTACTTTATAAAATTTATATTGACCCTCAGAATGGAAAAGACATATTGTGAAAGGTGTTTGTTTTGATGTATAAGAAAAGAAAGAAGGGATGTGATTGTATTGCTGCTATGTGATACAGCATTTTGCTTTTGGAAACACTTCAAAATTTCCTTGAGTTTCTTGATATTTTGCCCTCAGGTGATAGAACTGAAGGGAGAAAATGGCCATAATCCTGATATATAGCACTTTTCCTTCACTATTTTCTTGGGCCGTAAAAGAAAAAAGTTTTTCACACAAGAGAAAACAGTGGTTATAAATACCATGGGAATCTTCATGAGGAGAAAAAAAAAAAACCAAACCAAAATAAAATAAAAACAACCAACAACTCACTGTGAAGAATAATTTTAATTTTTACAGCCTTGACAATATGCCATTAGCTCAGAAGACAAAAATACAAGCAAGATATACAAGGCTTTTATTGTCAGGGTATGAAGTGGAGCAGGGAAATATTAAATTTCAAACTGCATTCACTTTCAAATCGAGATCTGGCAGAAAATGCTTTTTTAAATAGTGGTTATCCTTAACTGTCAAAATGTTGCTTACGTGCTGTCTGGAAAAAATATCATTCATATTCATTTGTCAGTACTTCTCCCACTCTTTACAGTCAGGCAATGTTAAAATTCAAGTCAAACTTGGTTTTTTTGTCAATGATATTTATTGCTCCTAAATACTAATATGCAGACAAACCTTTTCTGTTTCTTAATGCTGCTTGCACACATTGCACCACTGTATTTCAGGCTAACCCTTTACAATTTCTGTGTGAAGAGCTACACTTGGAGAGGAACAGGATCTTCTGTTAGGAAGGAGACAGTAGACGTCTTTTTGATCTTTCAATTTAGTGATTTACATTATTTTTCTGACATGTTACAACATCAAAGAAAGCCATTCTACAAAAGCCTGACCATCACATTCCAGAGAGTGTGCTTTGCATAATGTATCTCCATTAGGGTTTCCATATAAGTTGACAGTATGACAGTTAAATCTCTTCAAGCATTTCTATCCCCTCACATAATAAAATGTCAAACTTCCTATGCACACTGAAGTAAAACATGTACAATATGTAACACAAAATCAAGACTTGCACAACCAGAGCATGACAATATTCTATAAACAGGGGTAGTTGGTATCAGACTGAAATCTAGAAATTACAGTCTCCTAGGTATAATGGTTTCATTAAAATGTTCAAACAGTGTCTCCAAAGCTAATTTTCTTTCCAAAGTACCCATGCATAGAAAGTACAGCAATAAGACATCCCCCTGCTATGCCTTTCTGAATAGCAGATTAACTGCAGAACTAGAATGATGTCAATTTGTTTCAAAATATTGCAGCAAAGCTTTTGAATGGATGAGCAATTACTAACAGAGGGTGCAATTATAACCGAGTCACAGGGAACGTTTTAATATGGTTCTTCTCCCATGTACAAGGAATAACAGGAAAATGTAATGGAAGAGGAATAATGAGACAGCTGGCTTTGACAGCACCTTGGCAGCCGTCACTAAGAAAGTAAGTGCATTAGTTCAGCGGAGTCCATTCTTCAAGGCATCTCCTAAAGAAGGGTGAGGAAAAAGCATCTTGTCAGAGAGTAGCCGAAAGCTACCACCAAGAGTGGTAGCATAAGATTTACTTGAATCAAAACAAAATTTAGTTTTTTATACTAATTAACACCAGAAGGACAGTCATTTGGGCAGTTTTTACTAGACCATCTTTGCATTTTTTTTTTCCTCCTCTTATCCCAGATCCCCAACTTGGTTTTTAACTCTTTGAAGATGAAATAAAAATCTCCTTGTGACCTCTCAATTCTGCAAGCTCAGTCAACAATTCACTCTTTTGTTTCTCAATGAAATTTTTACAAAGTGCTTTTTGCCATTTGTCACATTAAGGTGGCTTAACACTATTTCTGTGCTTAAATAGGTCCTGCCTGGAGACAGCTGGTCTGCCTAGGCAGGCTTGGGAGGAAGAAAATTAAGTTTCAGATGCAATGGGCTAAATTCTCCTTTCAATTATCCATTGTAACCTTATTACATACAAAATCAATGATACAGTGTGCTCCCATGTTTTGCTAGTAGAATCAATATAATTTTCCTTATGGTATTCAAATGCCACAAATATGGCAAATGTTTTTATTAAAGATAGATAACTGCAACAAACCCCCAAACATAAAGAAGCTTTATCTAGACTACTGCCAAAGTTAATTTTTTGAACAGCATTCTTAAATTGCCAAAAGCTGCAAGAAGCAAAACACTGAGATCAAGCTGTGCTATGTCCAGTTCTGGTCTCCTCAGTACAAGAAGAGTATAACAAAGTGTCACTAAGATGACTGAAGGACTGGACCATCTCTTCTGTGAAGCGTGGCTGAGACACCTGAGACTGTTTAGACAGGAGAAGAGAAGGTGACCATGTTACTGTGTCTAAATACCTGGAGTAAAGGTGAAAAGGGAACAGAGTCAGGCTCTTTTAAATGGCAAACAACCAAATGGCTCAAACTGAAACACTAGAGGCTCCCTCTGAACACTAGGAAAGACTTCTTACTGTGATATTGACCAATCACAGGTTGTCGAGGGATGTTGTGGTGTTTCCATCCTTGCTTGTGTCCAAAAGCCATCTGGACATGTTCCTGGGCAACTGACTCTAGATAGCCCTGCTTGAGAAGTGGCATTGGAGCAGGTGACCTGGCAACATCCCTTCCAACCTTAACTATTCTGTGATTTCGTGATTCTCTGAAATATTCACATACTTGGTATAAAACTTTGTGGAAAAAAAAAAGTATGAACAAAGATATGCAAAAGCACAAGCTGTTTCTTCAGCACCCTACTTCTACACCTACTAAGTAATACATTCTCTTTGGAATGCTCCTGTCTAAATAACTCACTCAGGAGAAGGAAGCTATCAGCATACCATATCTGGTAGTATACTTTAGATTTGAAGGGTTTTCTTGTAGGTTTGTGGGGGTTTTTAACAGGCTTGCAGTATCTACTAACATGAAATGAATCCATTAAAATGTATTCCATCTTTATGATTTTTTTTTTCCAAAGGTACAGATAATTGAATCGGAATCGTTGATCGGTTCACTGTTCATAAAAGTGCTAATCCCTGTCCACTCAGCTATAATAAACTACAATCATCAGATTTCAGAGCTCCAACACAGCATTCAGCAGTTCTTTGTCTTGTAAGAAAAGTCGAATAGACCTTTGCTGTCCAAACACTGGGTATCAAAGTTAAGGTTTGTTTGGGCAGAAGTTACAGCATCAGGTGCACAGTGCTATTGGCATATATGTACATAATGGAAATTGCCCTCTTTATTGCCATCTGGAAGTATGCCTTTCCACTTTCTCACATATATACGTTTCTGGGCTCTTTATTACTCGTTGGTATTGTTACTGGTACTATCTGTATGAGCAAGAAATATCAATTTACCATTAAACCTATAGTTCTTAATACTATCATGATATCTAGGAGCACAAGAGAGACAGACCATGACTCTGTTGTGCTACAGCTTCTAGAACTGTAGGACTAAAATTGGGTGACTCCCCTAAAAAGGTTTAGAAATCTTTCTGTTTCTTTCTCCTTTCATGCTGTAATTCATACCTACTTTTCACTTCATAGAATAAGAAATATATTCGCAAAGTGTGCATAACAATTGAGGAAATCTAGAGGCAGAATTAAAGCACAAGCATTTTCTTTCCTATCTCATCAGCAACCACTTACCTTTTCCCATTTTTATGCTGCATACATCCCAGAGCAATCCAAACAGGAAATTAGGTCTTCTGGCTTCCTCCACCATTTTTCAGAAGAGTCTGTGCACGAGAAGATAGCCTACTTCCTAGACTATATTAACACATGATAATTATATTTTCAAAGCAAAAAGGAGCACATGTCCTTTGTAGTCTTTGATGGTAACTTTAAATTGCACTCATTGCTTTACAGCAAGTATCTCACTCTAATGAAAAATAAAGTTATAATGCTGAATAATTGTTCCCTGCCTTCCAACTTCAAAGTGCTTTGTAAATATGACCTAATTCATCAAAATTTTCCGTACTCAGGGGAATTGGGTACACAACAAGCAGAGATAGGAAAAGCAAAGGCAGACAGGGCTAATGGTCGAATCCTGTAATTTTTGCCCAAGCATGTCCTTGCTCAGGATTTTCCTTAAACAACAAAGGAATCTAAGAAAGGAGGTAAATTTTTTCTAAATCACAAATTGTAGCTAAAAGTGCAGTGCAACTGTCATTGATTTGTTTGGTGTTTGGCAAAAACGTGTTCAGAAATCTCCAAAACTCTGCACAAAACCCTAGGATAAGGGCGTTGTGCCAGGCCCCCAGAATCTGCATGAAGCAGATATAAATTCCTTCCTCCACATCATAAAGCAAATAAGCTTCTTACAGACTTCTACCACCAGTTTTGGCTTGCTTTCGTCTTCCTATAAGATTTGGCTAGTTGGCTCACATTGTATATGGACCTCTTATGGAATCCATTCAACTTTTCCCCAAAAAGCTTCCCATCCTGCAAGCACAGAACACTTCTCCCTTGCAATCACTGCAGCCTGCAAATACAGGACTACAGTGGATCTGTGGCTTTGAATCCAAGCACATCCATCTAAAGGAAATAGTATTGTTCCTGAAGGTATAACCACACTGGTTATAACTTCCACAGAGGAAGCATAATTTCCATTAATTGTTCATCTCCATCTATAACATTATATGATCAGTGAAAACATGAATGAAAATATCAAATGTTTCAATAGACGAATTCTGAAGTCAAAGATGAATCATATTTGGTGTCAGCAGTATTTCTTTGTCTCTTTTTCTAAACCTTAGTCAAGGCACAACAAAAAATGCATGGTTTTAAGCTATTTAAATAGTGGAAGCATATAATAAACTAATATGAATAGATGTTTTATAATGACACATAAATGTTAAGATACCTATATATACACTATACTAATATTTACATACATAAAATATAAAAAAATACTGGATCAATATGAAACAAATCATAGGGAAAGGAGTATTGCTGATATTGATAACTGTACACACCATACATAACTGCTCAGATAAAGCATCTACTTGTCATTAGACAGTTATGTAACTAATTGGAGAACATTACCTAGGCTTTCAAAATTGATAGGGTTATTTAAATTATGTTAAAAACTAAAATAAACTCTGCACAGTTTACGTTTAAAACAGCCAAGAGACATCTTATTTGACAACAAAATCTTGTTTATCTGCTTTTGATACTTTTTTTTCCTACTATTCCTGTTAGTTATGGCTACTATTGAAATAAGGAAGGAAGGAGAGGAAGAAAGAAAGCAAAAAAGCAAGCAAAGTAAGGAAGCAAGAAAAGCAAAAACCCAAGAAAGTAAGAAAGTAAGAAAGCAAGTGCAAGCAAACAGGAAAGAAAGAGAGAGAAAGAGANCCTCATTTATCTCTTTTCTATGCTAAATGCTGAGTGTCTTCATAACAGTTGGAGATAATATGGCATTACCTAACTCAGAGGAATTGTCCCACAGTGTGCCAGGAGGAGCTAAGCTAACAAATAGCTGGAAATATGAAGGAAAATGAATGGGAAAAAATGCATCCAGCTTTGAACAGGAATTATCTAAACTAAAGCACCCATTGGGTGGGATGTTCTCACCTCTTAAATTGGATTAATGACTATGACCATAAACAAAGCCATTGTGTTTTATTCTAATCCAACCCGAAAGCATGTATTAGTACTGTAAAGCACTTTTAAAATGAATGTTTGGCCACTAGACCTCTGGCATCTTTTGCATATAACACCACACATTCCAGGCACTTTCACAAATGCTTTTGCCATTTCATGCTGATACAACACTTGAGCATTTCCGTGAACAGGTTCATTGGCCAAGAAGAAATGAAACTGTGCTTTCATTTACCAAACTATGCATGGGGTGGGAGATAAACCAGTGCAGAAGATGCTAGAATAAGTGTTAGAAGGCATTCAAGGTGCTTCTCCTTCCAGGGAACTAGATAAACAGCAGTATTGTGCTTATAATAATGTGATCTCTCTGTTAGTTTCAAAAATGCTATATTTTACTCTGCTTGTAGTTCATTTTATGTGCTTAATGAGCTCAGATGTAAGTAGATCAATAGAACATACTGTGTAAGTAAATCAGTAGTAGTTAAAAGGTCAAAGTTTGGATCTAATCAGAAAAAAAGCCCACACCACTCTTTAAAATGGCCATATGGTAGTATATGTATCTACTGTATGTGTCTGTCTATACTGCCAGCTTCCCTGGAGCTGGGAAGACCCACATGTCACCTGAATCATCCCATTAAACTCTTCATATTGTGCAGGGAAAGAAGCAGGTTTATAAAAGCTGTAGGATAATGTCACTGTTCTGCAGTTTCCACTTAGAATTCAGAACAAGAAACAAATGCCTGATCTGTTAATTCAGATCAATTTCAAGCACACCACATTTGGTAGCATGGATTCAACAGCAATCCTCAGCCAGCAGTACTTCGAAGTGCGACCACCAGCAGAAGTGAGATACTCTCCCCAGTTCTCTGTATCACCAAAATGTGATCATCTTCTTCTGGATCTGCTCTAGCTGGTAAGAGGGAAGAATGCAGTGAGGGCTCTGTGGTGCTTCACACTGCCTGGCTACATGGATTGCTCACCACCGGGCTCAGGGAGAAGTGGGAGAGAGCTACTGCCATCACAGTATGTGGACATAGGAGATGGAGCCTTAGTGCCTGAGATGTGTGAGAGAGGAATCACCACTCAGTTCCTGCCACACATGAGGCTAAGGAGCACACTGTCCTAAAATACCCCTTTCACAGGCAGTAACTTTCTTGAACAAAATTATGCCTAAATTAGCAGCCACCTATTTATTAGTAATAGAGTTAGGAATGAGACAAGAAAGCTCCAAAGTTTATTCTATAAAATAGAATATAAAGACATATCCACAAAAAAAAAAAGAACCAAACCAAAATAAAACCATTTCACATAATTGAGTCCTGCTATCATTTGGTGGTCGTTTGGGTTTGGCTGGAGGGAGCATGTGCTTGGTTTTTATTTAATGTACAAATTTATCTCAGTTGTAATGTTGTCATGATGTTTTTTACAGAGGAAATCAATCTAAACAGCTTACTTATTTGGTTTTCTTGTTCCTGTTGAAATGGAAACCTGAGCATGCCAATGCTGTGCTAATACGTGTAAACCATAAAATTACCCTGGCTGGGGACTACAGCTTGAACTAACTGAAACAGACAGCAGGCTGCTTTCATTACCCACCCTAAGTGAGACTAGAATACTGAGAAGCAAGAATAAAAAGTGAAAAGTAAATTAGGAACTGATTTTATAAATTCCTGAAAACAGCTTGGTATTCATATATAAACAACAATCACATACAAAATACTTTCCTAAACAAAGGTTTGCAGAAGCAGCAGATTTCAAAGAATATTAACAAAAGAGAGAACTCTAAGGTGTATCCAATTACTGCAGTCTAGATCATGTATATTTAAATATTGCTACTGTTTACCTTACTGTGTTTTTTCCCCTTTTTCAATGTTTGACATACTGATGATATACATTTTTTACACTGAATCCAAATTTTTGGGAAATGATCTATGACTCTAATATGCATTATGCCAAGAACATACTAAATTTTATTTAATTGTTCTTAATAAAATCAAACAAGGTCATCAGAAAGTAAAGGAAAGAGGATAATAAGAGAATAATCTATCCAAAATGATCCAATCAATTAGTATTCATCAATCACACAGTTGGGAGCAAATTTGTACTATTTGGCTCAGGGTAAAATCCGCTTAAGCACTATTCACATGCTTAGTAGAACCCATGCTCACAAGCTTTGTTGCACCAATGTTTAGAGACAAAAAACTGAACCAGGGTATTTGTCTTCCCTATTCCTACAGAATTCCTTCAAAAGATTAACTAGTTGCCAAAAGCTATGTCTAATTATGGAATTCGATACTAAAGCAAATCTAGCTTTGAAATACTTTGTCAGACCAAAACCATCAGAGATTCATGATGCAAACCATTGATCATGTGGAAACACCAGCTGCTGATTCAAAATAGTTCAAAGTAGGGCTTTTTTGGGGAAGTAGCTTTACACTGGCAAGCTTGAGACTGCTCAAATACTGTCTGTCCACTGCTGGCCAGCAAAAAGCAGCATAAAAGTGAGAGGTCAACATAAACTCTGTGTATGTGTTCTGTCTAATTTGCCAGAAATATAATTGTGTGTCCATTCCTCATCCAGATGAAATCAGCACTCCTAGGTCACCCAGGGGCACACAGATCAGGTATTAACAATAGTGGAATGAAAGCCTAATTACATTTACTGTAAAATGGGTATATTAATAATTCTCACCACAGCCAGACTATAGCGAGAATTAATTCAAATCCCTGTAAATCCCAGAGGCCCTTTATCTCATTCTGTTGTGGAAAATTCAACAAAGTAGTAATATTCCACAACTTACTTTTTTCTATTTTGAAATTTTCTTGATGATATATATCCATATTATTGTTCACACTACATAGGCAAAAGATAACAGTAAAAACTTGTCACTGTGGTACCGCTAGCCGCGTGCAAGAACAGGCTGAGTCAGGTGAGGCGGAATTCTGATTCTATTATTTAATTCTAAAACTTATATAGACTTTTGAAAGTTCCTTCAGGTTGGGTCAATTCAGAACCTCCCCCTAGGCTGATAGGCCAGGTTGAACTGTCCATCATTGCAGAGACAGTTTCAATAACATCCAAACCTTATCTTTGTTTATAAAACACAGGGAGAAGAAGAGAAAAATTCTCACGGGAAAGAGTCTGTGCTGTCACAGAAACTGAACTACAAAATCCTAAATAATATACCTCATTTTGATATCTTCGTTATCTGAACCACAGTTCAAAATGTTTTCTTATCCAAATGGCTTAATAGAGAGGGATTCTTTGTCAAATTTCAAAGCTTGCTTCAGCAGGAACAAAAATGATCTACTAGACAATCTGTGAAACATTGGAGACTTAACTCAGTCCACGAAGTGATTGGAAAATTGTAAATAAGTTATTAATGAAAGCAAAAATTCTTTACTGGAAATTATTGGCAAGGAAAAATGCAGACTTTCTTTCCATATTTGGAAGATAAATAAATTGACAGCAACAGTTATCCTGTTTTGTCCAGGCATCTTTGCAGGAGGATGAGCTACTCAACCCAACATCAGAAGCTGAAAGCTAATGACTTGATGCGACTGCCATTTTCCCATTTCCCTTCCATCCCATTACATGAAACTATCCGGTGAATATTACGTTAAGTCGACTCATGTCTTTGTAAGTGCAAGATGGCAGAATCTCTTCAAGAACTGCCTTCCCTTTCTGCATCATAATAAGAACCACAACATCAAAGCTCCACCCTTCATTTCAAGTGTAGAGCTGCCTGAAGTCAAACCTCCATTTGTTTCCAAGGTAACAAAGAGAAACTCAACTCCAGCCTGTTTCTGGCTTTATAAGTAAAAATTAACCAAGTGATAGATATATGTGGCTTGCTTTAACTGAATATTTGTCAAAAGTTAATGATTGTACCAAGTAAAATGGAAAAAAATTAAATATATTTAAAATAACGATAAACATTTGGAATAAATAATATCAATGAAAGATTAAAAATGCTAAGACATATTTACATTCACAGCTCTACCTCTGTAGAAAGAATACATAATTAAATGATCCAATTTAGAAATTGCATTGTCTTTTCTTAATCTTTAGGATAAATATGAGTTCTGCTTTAACAGCTTGTGTGTAACAAATGTATTGGACTCACTGGCAATTTCAAAATACCTTATTATGCATTTTGCAGTATAAAGTTTGGAAAAGCATGCTACTAATTATTGTTCCACATTTAAAAGCTTTTTCAAGAATAGAGCATTTTGCGACTTGCAGACAGACCTGTGATTTCAACTTGGAGGGATGCAAGAAGCTGATCAGGGTCAGAATAGAAGCACAGACCTTGCTGCAGCCCTTGGGACCGAAGCATTTTCTGTGGAACTGACAACTGCAAGTTACAGTCTAGGGAAATTGCAATATATCCCCACACAGAAGTCAGAGGAATAAATATGATTGCAAATTTTTCATTATAATTTTGCCATAATTCTGATCTCCATCTTTAACCTTTCCCACCTAATGCTACTTGACAGATTTTATTTGAAGCTTAACATAGGTACCAGCAACTCATATACAGCATGGCAAATTTCCCAGTTAGCCTACTCCTGATGGTATTTTTTAAAAGAACTTTCTCTGGTGGATCAATGGGTCACATATTTCAAATCCATTTCAGTGTCTTCTCCCACACAGATTCAGGCAATTTGATTTTTTTTTTCCTGAGAGAAAGCACAAAGAAATGCAAACCTCCAAGTTACTTTTGATTCTTTCCTTGAACTTTTGCTTCCTACTTTCACTGTATTTTTTGTCTGAACTACTTCAGCCACAGAAGTGGAAAATAAGTAACTAAAACCAATTTTAATCAAATAAACCAGAATTCTCCTCCTAACTTCACTCATCATTTGGGTAACTCCAGCAAACAACTTATTTGCATATACAACCCATGTGCCTGTTTGTATGTGAAGACTGAGCTATACAAATCTACTCATATTTAAAGACACATAACGAGAAATCTAGTCTGAACAGTCACAGACCAAATAAATAAGATATAGATGCCAAGCTGCATTAAGTAGAATGGGCTTCTGAAGAGAAACATTAAAAAAACCCCACTTACTCAACTACTTCTTTTTCTCATTTGAGTATTCTTCTCTCAAATCTCCTTTATCTTCAGCTATTATTTCCTTGCCCTTCCTCAGAATTAAAAGGACTAATAAAGATCTTATACTCAAGAGTATATCTAAAACTGATTGATTTGACTTTTGACAGGGATCTTTGGTCAAAGAAAACACCCTGAAAATTGACCCTAGAGGACTCTGCTTGAAAACTTCAGCTGCACCTCGAAGAAAATTACTTCCTTTAAATTCCTGCTGCATCGTAAGTAAAGGTGGCTTAAAAAAAATTACAACAAACAAATTTAATCAAAAAGCTCCGACAGAGAAAAAATTTGCCTTCTAGGACTGCTTAGCCAAACAAACATGTCTACTAAACATTTCTGTGCCATTTCATCTCCTTCCAACCTCAGATATGATGTGTCTGAATACCTGAAAATATTTTTTGTTAGAAAAACTGTTGAACACAGAACAAAACAAAAGTTGAGAAATAGAAATTTCCTTTTTTCCTTGCCCTTTTTAATTTACATATATACTCAGTTTTCACGAAATGCATGTTATCATCAGAATAAGAAGGCATTAAGCTATGGTGAAGCAGTTTACCTTAAACACTTCATTGTGCAGAAAAAGACGCACTCTTATCGGCAGGGCACGCAATTTCCTTATGTGAGGTGAAGAAATCTGAACACAACACGTCTTTATCAGCTCATTTGGAGGCCCCACCCCAGCTTGACTTCAAACAGACTTATCTGAAAGGATATCGTGCATGTCTGCATGTCTTTGTTCCTTCCTGAATTATCAAGGCATAATCTGTTTCTGTAGACTTTTGGTACTTGCAAAGGAAAGCCAAAGTAAAATTAAAATAGTAGTTCCAAGTATCATCACACTTGGGGAGCTTGCTGGCTCTCTGGGGGGCCCATGGGCACTGGACTGTGGTAGCACAAAATTCCTTTTCAGTCAAAATCCAGGGTGAGAAGCAGAGAAGTTCAACTCCATCCACCAAGGATCCTGAAATGACAAAGAGGGACCCACACTCCCAGAAGGACTGTTGTTTCCTGACTGCCTGCAGATCCCAGTGTAAGAAACTAAGCCCATTGTTATCCATAAGAGAACACTCCGTTATCTTCTTCCTGATTTAACTCACAGAAGTCAAGAAGGATTTTTTACAAGGTGATTATATATATATAAAATGCAGACAGAGGGAAAAACAAATATAACATATGTGTTTTCAAATATTTTACAAATAATGTTCCCCTTCTGTGTTATTTACTACAACACTTCCTCCCTGTCCCATCTTTAGCTAAACAGGAGGTGGAACAAAAAAAGGGGGGAATGTTGGCCTACTGATCAAAAAAATCACTCTCTGTTGGCACAGGTGTCTCACGTTTATTGGTTTTTTTTCCTGGCTAGACAGTATAAACCAGTAATTTTACAACTGGGGATTTCAAATATAATTTTGTTTACTTGTTCTTCCTGAGATGATTTATCTTTCTGCTTTCTATTTTGAATGCATTTTATCTCTATATCTTCCACAGCTGATATAGCTCCACAGGTATTTCCCACTTCCAGGCAAAGGCTGCTTAAATGCATTTTGTAAGCCTGTGTTATATACAGCTTCAGTTGTCAATAGAGAATGCATATCAGAAGGTTAAATAATTAAATAATAATTTATAATAATTATATAATTTATTATAATAATAAATAATTAAATAATTTTTCAAACAGTTCTAAGTGAAAGCTCTGAATTTCTAACTTGTAAAATAGTATCTCTCTAAATAAGAGAAATAAGAATTTCTGTGGTTTTATGGAACTGATGAGGACAGTTTTAGAGCAAAGCCTGAGTTCAACTTTCCAGACTGGAAGGGGAATTGAAGCATTTTAGTCAAAGCATCCATAAATTAGAGAATTTAATTTTTGCTATAGAATAAGCTTCCTGTCAACTTAAAAACAAATCTTCCATTTAAATGACTGATTACACTTGTTTTAAAAGTGCCATTCCAAATATTAGCAGGGTATATTAAAAATGTTCAAGTCAAGAATTTCTCTCTAAGAAATTCAGCAGAAAGCTATTTCATCATAACTACTGGATTACTTTCTTTGAAATAAGCACAGGGTTAATTATGTAAATATACTTGTGTAAAAATGATAAGGGATCAGAGATAAGCCTGAGACCTTTAAAATATACATATTGCCACTTTTGTTCTGTAAACATTAAAACATTTTGGGCTGGCATTAATATAACATGTTCTCCATTCCATATGAACTTTCAAACTGCAGTTTTTTCTTAAAAATAGCATTTGGAATGTGTAGAAGGTTAATGTCACTCATGTTTATACTGCACAACCAAAGTATCAACCATGCCTGCCCCAAAAACAAGAGGGGCACACGTACACTGCTTTCAGTACTCAAATTGTCTCTACCCAGCACTATGGTATCCACAAGATGTGTATACACCTCAAATGGGAAATACAGGTGAACTAAGCAAATATTTGTGTTTTGACATATGGACTTCCTTGTGGGAAGAACTTTCATTAGACCAGATTGCTCTCAGGTCAATTAATATCAATAAATCGACTTATTAGATTTATACTGAGAGATAGAGAGATGGAATTGTATTGATATTAACTGTACAACCATTTCAGTACTCAGTACATCCCTAGGATTGTGGCCTGATGCCCTAATTTAAGAAAGTACCAAGAGGGACCTGCTTCAAACTCCCCTGTAAGGTCATATATTTCAATATAAAATGGAAAGATTTTTACATTAGTTTTGCAGCAGGGATAAGCTCAGTTCAGTCACATACTATATAAATTGCTCACAAATACTCACCTGAAGCTATGATTTGGCAGGGGTGAGGAGGTAGGTAGAAGGAGGGGAAGTAGGAAGAAGAGAACAGGGATCTGCTCATTGGGAATGAGGAGAATATTTCAAGCAAGGGTAGTTTTCCATACTTCCATAAACAAGATATTCAGCAAAAGGCACCCTCAGCTGCCCGAGCAGATTTTGTGCTCTGGAGACAAAAGACAAAGATTCTCCATAACCCTTGCACCATCTCCCATGTTCCCTGGTCCTTACTCAGAGTCTTGTCCAAAAGCTATTTCCCAACAATCTGACTTCCAAAGATTTAAAAAGAAAAAGTTTATACGGGGCAACTTGATTCTTTGCCCTGGGCTGTGAGGAGCTTGGAGTGCCTTGAGCTTGAAACGGAGCATGGAGTGTCTGTAGCACATGTCATTGCTCCACCTGAAAACTGAAACACATTTCCAGTTCTCTTAACCCAAGTGGAAATGCGGGCTTTAAAGGGATCACGATCAGATAGAGTAGGTGGTCATGCTTTTAGATGTGAAAAAACCTGAACAAATACCTGGATGCAAAAGGAATCTCATGCAATAACCATTTTAGAGTGCAATAAATTTATATTTCATGACTTCTGGTTTTTATTAGTCATGTGCACCTTTTGTAGTTACAAATGAAGATTTATAGGAAAAATATTGCTAAACAAAAAGATCATTTAACAATCAGATGGGTGAGATAATATATCTAATTTTTCTTTTTCTTCAATACTACAAAGGCATAAAGATCAGCTTTTATTTTAAAAAGAGTAAATGTTCATTTCCAAATGTTTTGAACCAAATTAGTCTACTCAAATTTGACATAAAAGTTATTTTTTTAAGTTGTCAGATAAATAAATTCTTAATTAAAAAAAGAATTACATGTGGTTTTGATATTCTCTTACAACAAATGAAGCCTCCGTTAATTTATATTTAATTTGCATTTTAAAGTCTAAAGAATAGCTGTATTCAAAGGAGAAATACTGGTTTGGTAAAAAAAATCATCTCATAAGCCTGCCTTAATCAAAACTCAAAATCTGGCAACAAAACATCACTGTGGAGCGTTTGCTTTATAAACCTCTGGGAAAAGGTTTTCAATGCTAATATTTCAAAATGAATAATTTTGTAGAGTTTCTCTATCATTAATAAGCTTGCCATTTTTAATTTAAAACATGAAAGAAACATTTGTATTCTTAATAATAAGTAGATGGAATATTGTAAGCAGTTCAAGATGTTCTCTGAAATCATGAACATCACAGTCAAGAATGATCATGCAGGATCTGCCACATTATATGGGAAAAACAAACTAAATGCTTCTGGTTTGACGATGAGATACCCATGAGTATTCACAGCGCATGTTTCAATTTTTAGTTTTATCTTTCTGCCTTATCTCCTACTCTTTAGCAATTTTGGTGCCTGATAACTGTTTACATCCCTTGGCAGGCGCTATTGTGACAATTTCTATTGTCAGAAAGCCTTATGAGTCCTCTGTCCAAAAGCTGTCTGCCTATCTACCTAGATTTTCATTCTGAACCCACCTCAATACTATTTCTGTGCCCACTACAACCCCAGGGCTGGCAGAATGAGCGTCACCCAGCAAGGGGAAGGCAGAAGCACCAACTCTGTTTCCAGATGCTTCCCTTGCTGCCACTCTGGCAGATGGAGCGAGCAGGGCTTGCCTGCCAAACATGGCATAACTCTACTCTTAGCTCAAGCAAAATCTTGGCTATGCTGAAACCTGTGGCACGTTGCCCACCCCCTTCAGCAGAGCCCAGCTTCTGGCACTGCAGTGGTGATGGGGAAGGACAAGACAGTTTGATTAATCAAGGAGGGCAATGGGCGAAGGAAGCAGAGGTGTCACCATGCACGTGGATGAGGAGAGGATCTGAAGGAAGCCAGGAAGCAACAGGTCTTTGGTCTTTGGTCTCCCTTGGTGTGGTATATAAAGATAGATGATACTCACAACATTTCTGAAATTATTTATTGACCAGAGTAGGCAAAACGGCACCGTCACCATTCTATTTTTCTTTATTATCTTAAGCCATTTATTCTTATGCCTAATCTGAGCCCTGTAACATTTCATCACTGTGCTCTTTGTTCCTCTTTACCCCAGCACCTTTCTTACTTCGCATCTTGCCATATTTGAAACTCATTCATCTTGCCATATTTGAAACTCGGAGGGTAAGATTTCTCAGAACAAAGATGCATCTCACTGAAACTCCTAAATAGCATTTCTGGCACATCCCTTGAATGCAAAACAATGAAATCAATACAAGTTTATTGTTCTCTTCCTATAGAAAGCGATGGCAGAATTAGGTTCCCCAGAATCTAGTATTCTCAAGATTTGATTGAGATTGGCTCAGTCTTTGATTTTGTTATTGGCTCAATCTTTGATTTTGTTATTTTTGGACCCTCTACGTTATGCAGCATTCCCTTGATTTTGAGACTGTAGATTTTGAAGAGAGCAGTTGAGACAAACAATTTCAAGGATCTTTTCCCCACAAATTACTTTCCATCCTCCATCATCACATCAGAAACCATAGTACATACCATCATCAGCTCTTCCTTGGTGGGACACTAAGGAGCTGCTTGCCACCTGCCACCTAGCTCACGTCCCTTGCAAGTGACCTGCCTTAATATCAGCCCTTAACTGTTTGGTTTCTATTTCTCTTTTTTTTAGTTTTAATGTGACATGTCTCTCAACAAAAGCTTTAAACCACCAAGCTCCTCACTTTATCAATTTTCCTTCCTTTCGACAATGATATCTGGATTCACCCTCACAAAATGTATGGTGGAAAGGGTTATGACCAACAGACCTGTCCAAAAGCAGGAGTAACTATACCCACACCTTGACTAACCTCCAGTGGCCATGGAGAACTGGACATTAATTTTTTTCTGTATCAACCTCTCACTTGCTTGAAGACTAAATACCATGCTGGTTAACTTACTAGTTAACTCAGCTCATCTCCTGTGATTATTTTTCTACCAAGCTTGACACTTCTGGGCATTTTGATGTCCTTTCCTTCATTTATTTTAAACGTAATTTGTTCTGCACCATTGCATCATATGTTTGATTCTTCAGTGCAGACTCCCTAGGGCAGATGTCAGCAACCCCACCAGAACAGCTTGCTGAACTGCAGGTTTATTTCTTAAACCTAGGATTATGTTTATTGCCAGTCACCCTACTGATCTAATCTTAGCAGAATTTACCAGTGTACATCACTTCCTGCTTATCTGGACCTCCTGGAGGGCAGAGAACTGCACTCTTCCCAAATCGTCTTCCTCAGGAAGAAGGCCTCTCAGCTCCTGGCACCAAAGATGCAGTGTGCCATCTAAGATCTATCTCTCTTCCATACTGTAGGTGGTGACTTCTTCCCAAGCAGACTTTTACTTATTCCTACAACTGCCCTGGGACTTCAGAAACACAGAGAAGCTTCAGAGGGGACTGACGACTGACAAACTTTACATGCATAGCAATAACATTTAAACACATATTAATTCACACACAGGTATTCTGCAACCTTGAAAAAATACTAGTACTTGAAAACAAATTAATAGAAAACTAGCAGCCTCTGATGTTTTCCGTGCCCTCAGATGAGTACCTCAGCCTTAAAGGACAGGGTAAAGTCTGACACCTACCAGTGTAGAGAGTAAATTCTGCAAAAGAAGAGGGAAATGAAATGTCACGGAGTAGCACAGGTAAAGATGTTATAGACAGAAGGGTTTTTGGTGAAGTTTCATCTTACTGCTTTCAGTACAACCTCCTAAAGTATTACTGAATTGCAAGTTTACAGATAAACTTGGTCATGTAAGTTT
The DNA here is from genome assembly GCA_013397115.1 of Edolisoma coerulescens. Classification (NCBI taxonomy): domain Eukaryota; kingdom Metazoa; phylum Chordata; class Aves; order Passeriformes; family Campephagidae; genus Edolisoma; species Edolisoma coerulescens. The sequence continues at coordinate 792,630 of VWZW01002569.1, forward strand.
TTACTACGTCTAATAAATTCTTCTCCTATTTAGTGTTATATTAACAAATATAATTTGATTCTAATTCTCAGTAAATTCACAAGTAAACACTAAATAAAATAACACATTTAAAATAATAAAAATAATTTGCAAAAATATTCTGAGAATTCCGCAATATTCTACATCAACTACCATTTAAAGTTGCTGATTTCATGTGAAATTATTTAGGAATGGAAAACTGAATGGAAAAAAAAAAAAGTGAAAATTTATTTCTAAAATATCAAAATTATAAAATCCATATACTTAAATATTAAATATTAATATTTATTATTAAAAACATATTTTTCTCTAAATCTCAACCTTAAGCCTATGGGTTATCTTTACTGCCTTATACCTTCCTATATGTTACTTTGCCAGGCTTTTCACACAGAAGCAGTAAACATCTTCCCTCCCACACTATCAGCTGCAATATCACTTCTTCAGGAGAGGTCGCCTGGTGATTGATATGCCTCAATGTCAAAATTTACACCAAGAACTTATTGGATAGATTGCAAAATATATTATAGGAGAAAATGGTTTTTTTTCCTCATAAAAACTTCTAGACTTTAATTATTCCTTCCACTCTAAATAGCATGAGAAACCAAAATTAGAGATTTTCATTAAACCAAATAAAATAAAAAATAACCAAATTAGACAAAATTTCTTAATAATTTATCCTAACTTAGAAATTCTAGGTTTTTTTCTCTTAATTTTAGATTTCTGATGTGACTTTTTTTTTAATTTAGTGTGCAAAGTATCAACATTTCAATTTAATATATTTTGATCATTAGAGTCATGCTAAATCATATTAACCACCTATACCGAAAGTATCAGAACTAACATATTCTCTGAAATCTTCATTTCCCTACAAATGTTTTAAATATAAGAACAATATAAAACTAAAATCGCAAAGAAACTTATTCCATAGAAAGATTTCTTACTATCTATAGTAAAAAATGAAGTTCCATAATTAAATTATTTTACCTGTGAATATAACAGGTAAAATAAGAAGGGGAACAACAGAAGACAGAAAAGAGAAAGAAATCAGAATCTAGGGACGGCTGGGAAAAGATAGCACCTGACATGCTTTAATAAACTGTATTCTGCTCCCATCGTGTCAGGTTATCACTAAAAACCAAAAGTCTCTTTTTTGTACATTCTGGGAACCTTTCCCGTATCACGCTGAGGCATTTACGTTTTACACAAATTAACACGTGACTGCTGTGCTAGATGGCTAATGGAATACATGTTTAATAATGTGAAAGCTCAAAATCACTTAAGAGTGTCAAATGAAGTATCTTCACCTCCGCTGCCAAAAAGGCTGCCAGTGGTGTGTCAGAGACAATTTAGTTTCCAAATGAGTTGACTAGGAAACAATGGTGTCTCACTCTAGGAGGATGAGAAGATTCCCAGAAAAGAATCTGCTTCATTCAGTCATATCCACCACATCTCACAGAAGTGCTGCCAGATGGGTACCTTGTGCAGAAGACTACACGGAAAGAGTGTAATACATCACACACAGCTCCCGTGTCCTTATCCAAGAAGAGACACTTGTAGTAGTTGCCAGTAGAATCAATAGACTAAAATTAACCATCTGTTGGTTGAACTCAGTAGGACCCAACATGTACTGGAGTCAGAGGAAATGCAAGAGAGCTGCACTTTTTCTGTGCCTCAAAATTGCCTTTAACAGTCTTATAATCAATATAATTTGAGAACTCTAAAATATTGTTCAGCTATGCCAAGCTGGAACCACCACTTTTGGATGTTTATATAAGACAAGGCCCACCACAGGACTCCCTCTTTTCTTTTTTCCCCAAGGGTGTAGGCAAAGGAGAAGAACATGTCTACTATCTACTATCTACAATCAATGTCCATTTTCCCTTGAGGGGTGGCTCTCACCGTTCCCAGTAACACATGAGGGGTCTGTCAGAAAGATGAAGGAAACCCAGGACTGGTTTCATCACAATCTTCTTGTCTGATCTTGAAGAGTCAAGCTCTGTACCTAGTGACTCACTTTACCATCTGCTCAACATCATAGGAGTACTGTGAGGATAAATACATTATGAGTAGGAGGCACCAAGTAACTACAGTGATGAAGGCAATATAGTATGTTGGCTACAAAAATGAAGGTGTAATTGTAGCTTATACTATGTTCTTCTGCAAGAGTAGTAAAGAAAAGCCAACAGAGGCTTTAGTAGGTGGTAGCTGCCACAAAAAAAAAAAAAAAAGAAAAGAAAAAAAGAAGAAGAAGAAAAGAAAAAAAGCTGAGAAGCTGCATAAGAGATATTGGTTCTATTTAGTTGTTAATTTGTTCACCTAAGAAGGACACTCGGGTTCAATTTTCCCCACCATCAGCTGTTTATTTTCATAAACTGGAAGAGCATCAACAACATAAACATAGAATAATTCACATTCAGTCCAGAAAGTACCAGTAGGTACTCACTTGGGCTGGGCTGTACTTGACTTCAAGGTCTTCCTGTGAAAAAATTGAAATAAGAAATTGAATCCATGTCTTCTGTGTTCCATGGCAACCGCTTTTTTTTTCAGTTTCAGTAATTTTAAGAAGTAACTTTTCTTTTTCCCTGCACTATTTTTTTTTTCAATTAAATCTTTGCTGCATGCATCCTGATGGGCTTTTATTTCTTTTCTTGTGAAGAGGACATAAAGGGCAGCTTTAAATCTGAGAGACAGGTAACCGTTTATACCCTCATAAAATTTTTAGCTTCTTATACACACCATCACAGCAGTTTTATATTTCATTCTGTTACTGAGAACACCTTGGTTACCAAGCTATCTTGGTGTGGTGAACATCTCACTCTTAAGAGTTGCTATTATTTTTCAATTCCATGACTGACCTTATACACAAAAAATATGAAAGAGCAAACTGTTAAATTCTGCTGACTGTGATCAAAAATTTATGTCAATCAATGCCTCGATAATTTTATCTACAAAAACAATTAGAATAGCTGCCTCTATACCCATGTCTTAATCATTATTTGAAAGTTCTGAGTTCCTAAAATTGTGTGCTTTACAAATTAAAAAAAAAATTCTGTTTTATTTTAAATGTTTCTTTCCCTTTTTGTTAATTAGCAATGACTGTGAGATCATTGTTGGAAATTAATCAACAACTTAAATGTGTATTTATTTTATTTCTTGTACATGGACTTCTTTAGAGGCTTGCCAAACAGTAATTGAACATTTGAATAATAATTAATTTAAATTTTTTACAACCCACAGACAAGTCACTGTAAAGAATGGCATGCAAGCCTTGCTCCTTACCAAGGCTGAGAATTAACTGCCTAAATAAAAAGCTGTAAGTCCAGCTTGGCCACGATCAAAGGAATTATTCCAATGTCTCCACCCTTGATGTGTCAGGCGGACACCATGGGAACCCTACCTTGGCCCAGTATAATTGAATTACAACATTATTTACTTTGTGCCTTTTGCCTTTTTTCCACCAGCTGGTATCTGTATTGGTCTTACAAAAGAATAGTTTTAAAGGAGACAATTTAAACAGAATAATGGTTTCTGGTAATTTTCACAAATATAAATGCATATATTCTTCTTGTGGGTTTAAGCTCCTAAATTATATTCTTTTCTTCAGGCTATTGTCTAGTATAATATTCCTTTAATGTTCTGTATTTGGAGAAACTTCATAATTTTCAGGAAGGATTACATAAAAAATTAATTTCTTCTCTGAACCAAAAAGATGAAAAGAAATTTTTTCTCTCAAAATTTGAAACGCACACTTCTATTTGAAAAACAGATCAGCCAATAGTGTCAGAAACCACTCTGTCCTGCTGTGCAAATCTATGACATAGCAGTGTGAAACCTGTCACTCCAATGCTTATTCCTACTTCCAGGCACTCAGCAGGTGGTAAAGGCCTTAAAGCATCTCAGTAAACAAAAAGAGTATTTGAAATGCCATTTCATGTCATTGCTTATGTGGGAAAATTTCCATTTAATCTTAAAAAGCTGATAGCACTTTAAAAATAACTTTTTTTATCTTTCTTTCCCCCTCCAGATTACTTATCAGTAATTATAACTAACACACTCTTCTCCCAGTTTGCATTCTGAGTTGCAAGTATCTGTCTATAGCCTTGATGGGAGCAGTAATCTTCACGAGTACATCTACATGATTTCACATGTACTTGAAATATCCCTTCTACTCCATGCAGAGCTGTAGCAAAAAGTACTCAAACAAAATACAAAAAAAACCCAACCCCCAAAGAAAAAACCCCCCAAAAAACCCCCAAAAAACAAAAAAAACAAAGCGACAACCAAAAAACCCCCACAAAAACCAAAAACAAACAAACAAACAAACAAAAAATGAAAACCAAACACCAAAAAAAAAGGTCTAAATGTGATAGATCACATAAAAAGTGATCTGACAGATTGACAATCTGGAACACATTGCCCAGAGAAGCAGTGGATGCCCCAGTCCTGGAAGTGTTCAGCGCCAGGTTGGATGGGGGTTTTGGGCAACCTGGTCTAGTGGAAGGTTTCCTGCCTACGGCAAGGGAATTAAACTAAATGGTCTTTTTGATCCCTACCAGCTCAAACCATTCTGTGATTCTGTGTTTCTATGAAAATTATGTACACCTCAGCTAAAAGCTAATCTTTTCTTGCTCACAAAGCCTTTTCTTATAATCTTATAAACATCAATTCAACATGCTAGGAAGTAATCCAAATGCGACAAGGATGGAATAGTTTGAAACATGTCAGGAGCTCGTGGCCTGCAATACAAACACCTTTGAAAGAGCAATGTTAATGACACAATATGAGTAGCAGCAAGCTGATGGACGGCAATGCAGCAGCAGCCTGCCATGGCGTGCCGTGACAGTTTTCTGGGAAGACATCAGCTCTTGGGCCAGATAAACACTTAGGAGATGAGCAATGAGGGTGATTAGCAAACTAACCTGACATCTTGGTCTCCCTCCCAGCACTATACCAGGCAAAACAGGACTTTGAATACACTGTTCAAACACAGCAAATGAAAACAGTTCTAAAATAGATGGCATATGGCAGTTTTTCCACATTTGTTTGCATAGAGTGTTTTAGTTCAGAACCTGGGGTGTGCTAATGTGAACTTAATGAAAGGGTGAGTATAGAGGTGGTTATTGTTGTCTATCAATGGTTATCAGCAGTAAAGCTAACAGACCCACTGTTCCAATTAATTTTTGGCTTCCCGCTCTGGTGTAACAGGACCTGAGGCAGACCAACGAAGTAAAACACTGAAAACTGTTCCTTTAGAGATACAAAAATGTGCAGATCTTCTTCCTTAGAGTACTGCATTTGTCTGTTCAACTACTGTTCATGCACTATACTACTTAAGATAGATAGGTTTTGCAAGCACCAGACTTTTTGTCTCAAAAAATAAAAATAATATTCATCTCTAGATTCACCAAAACATTTACGAAACTTTTCTCAAAGAACTAATGCTCAAGCTTCATTAACTACCCGAACCATCTCAGAAAGAGGACAGCTGGAGTTGCAGTTATTACACTTGTGATGTGAAAATGTTTAAGAAGTGGAATCTTCTTTATGGATAAATGTCTTACATTTGATGATCCTAACAATTACTCAGAACGATTTTGGCTTTTACAGTTCAGATCAGCACACAGTTCACAACAACACAGCAAAATACAGCAAAACATGACTACCTAATGGCACTGCATTTCCCTATTTTATTGTGAAAAAGCACTTTACTATAACTTACAGCAAACTCTAATGCAGATATGTTATATTAAGGACTCAAGAATCTACACCTCACTAATAGTGAAAGGCCAAGCTATAGATTAATCTTTTAGACAGTGTCTAGAAAATATTAATAAAAGCTTTGTATCCATAAATTGAAATAATGCATTTCCTATTTTATGTTGCAAATAGCATAAAAATATTTTGTACTTTAGAGACTTAATATTTTATTAGCGCTATATCTGTCCCCTTAAAATAAGATATTTTATAAGGACATCTGAGAAGCTTTTTGGTTGTTGAAAAGAAAAAAAATCATTAGCAGAAAATTTCAGGTTGTTAAAAATTTGCTTTATTAAACAATCTATAAAAACTGCTACATATCTCTTTATGTTTGCAGATTTTATAGAATATTATGGATTAGATATTGTTTAGGCAGGTGCAAAAGCATTTATGAAAGTGTATACTAGCAGACGGATGCATCAAAATGGGGTTAAGAATGATATCTCCTCAACTTAGGTCATCCATCAAGTGAGTGTCTCCTATTGGAATATCAAGAACACTCTGAATTTCTCAGTTTTGGTTCAATAATCCCATCTGACACCAGATCAGTTATCTTTATGAAGATAGAGCTGCAAGTGGCCTGGATTTTAATCTCATCTGTAAAGCAGACACAGTTTGCACTGCAACACTTTAATTTTATATGGGCAAAATCCAAACCACTTCTCTTAGAATGGCTTTAAAAACAATCTGTTTAAATTCCTTCCCTACTTGAAATATCAGAATTTTAGGGGATACTGCTTAGCTATTTTGACCACATAATCTACCTTATACTAACAAATTCAAATCAGAGTGATATGGCAGAACATTAATTCGTTTTATAAAAGTCCTATGACTATTGGGTGTTGATTGACAAGAAGCTCAACAGGAGCTGGCAATGTGCACTTGCAGCCCAGAAAGTCAATTATATACCAAGCTGCATTGACAGCAGCATGGCCAGCATTAATCTGCCTCTGTGAGACCCCATCCAGAGTATTGCATCCAGCTCTGGAACCCTCAGCACAAGAAGGACAGAGATCTGTAGGAGCAAGGCCAGAGGAGGCCACCAAGATGATCAGAGGGCTGGAGCACCTCTCCTATGAGGACAGGAAGAGGAGTTGGGGTTGCTCAGCCAGAGTAGAGAAGGCCTGGGGAGATCAGCCTTCCAGTACCTAAAGGGAGCCAACTGGAAATCTAGAGAGGGACATATTACAAGGACATGTAGCGAAAGGACAAGGGGGAATGGCTTTAAACTGACAAACAGTATGTTTAGTATAGGTATAAGGAAGAAATTCTTCACTGTAAAGGTAGTGAGGCACTGAAACAGGATGCCTGGACAAGCTGTGGATGCCTCATCCCTGAAAATATTCAAGGCCAGGTTGTATGAGACTTTGACAACCTGATCTAGCGGTTAAAGGTTCCTTCCAACCCAAACCATGTCATGATTCTATAATTCTATGATACGATTCCATGTCAGTCAGCAAATTTCACGTCTAAGCACTAAGTAGATTTTAAAAACTACCAGCATCAAAGTGATCAGTGACTAGGCAAATGCTGCATCCATGTAAGTTTCATTGCCCAGCAGCTCTAGTTTTATCTCGGGAGTTTTATACTGCAGCATGTAAAAGCCCAGAATTAATTAACCACATCACCTCACTACATCAGCCAAGTAGTAACGATGAAATTAAGTATTTAACATGTACAGTTCTTCCTGCATATGTTTTTAATATATCACAACATGTATATGTACACGCTATTTATCTTCAATGCATCAATAATCACTACAAAATCCATTTTTCTTACTTCAGAAGTACCATCAAACTTGCTTTCAAATCTTAAAGAATTCATGATGCACTGTTAAACTTGGTGGGGGCAGGATTGTTCTGATACATGACTTTCTACAAAGAGACGTTTGTATGTTTTGCATTCATGCGTATATTAACATCTATCATAGAATCCTATGTTAAACAGAGATTGGAATCTTGAGTTTCAGCAGAATACTCACAAAACTGCAGAGCAAAAATTTTACAAATAAAGGAAATAATCAGTTGACATCACAGGCAGAATAATAGTTTGTATTAGGAAGGAGAGAGCAATGAATCACAGTATTTTAGTCTCACATGTTTTGGCCACAAGGCGCATACACTACAAAAGCAAGCTTCAGCCTCCAGTGCTTACATATACATGAACCTGCATCATTTGTACATTTTCCTTACAAAAAAAATACGGAGGAACAAAAAAAAATAGGGAGGAATTGTATATTAATATGACCATTTTATCTGAAACCAGAAATGCTCAGCTCATTTAATTTTCAGCAGAAAATCCAAGAGCATTACTTTTTGTTATATACAATTAATAATAGTGGATAAAAAAATCTATGCTAGTCTTCTGGAAAGTATTGCCTTTGAGATCATTGTTAATTTTGAAAGATTCAAAATATATTGGGTTATTTTAAGTGAAGAGTTCATGGCTGAGGGCAATTGCAAGAAATGGCATTCAATTTATCATATACAATATTATTGTTACATAGTATTATTTATCTCAATACCTGGAACGTATCATTTGCTTTAATAATAAATGTGTATCTAAGGCTTTTCAAAATGTTGTTTACATTTTAGGAAGCAAACTAAGAACAAGCACTTACTTCCAGTCCTGTAATATTGCAGTGCCAGTAAAACAGTGGCACAAGGCACACACACACACAGGGGTGCAAAAACAGTAGTAAAGCAATGTGTATAAATCTGCTACAGATGCTCATAAGCAAGCAAGGATAAAACAAATGGTTCTGCTTCATGTCTGAATTCCTTGCATGACCCATGGTATCTGAAGTCTCAAACAAATGTCAGCCAGTGCAAATGAACCTGTCGATTTTGAATCAGAATCAAAGCCTTAGCATCCCCAAGTTATTCCTCACACTGTGCTGGAGACCAAAGTCAGAGACAGACTAACTTTTGGCACATTGTGTGCTCCTGAAAAAAAGGCTGAAAAAAATTTACTGATGGTGTAATAACATTTCCTGAGTCTGATGCAAATGTCTGGTTTGACACCAAAAAAGACTCTAAAACAATCAGATTTACAAAATTAAATTACTGCATATAATGCTTCAGTGTCTAGATTAGCTATGACCTTTCTTCATCTGATGCCTTTCTAAACATGACGGACATTGATCTCCAGCTCAATATTGGAGAGAAGGCATTTAGGATTTGAAAATATAAATTAGGCTAATTCAGATGTGGTGCTCAAGTAAGGTGTGCAATTTAATTTCGATAATTCTGTCAAAACATTATTCAGTTGTAACTGTACCTTCCTAAATGTGGGATGATAATTTCCTTTACAGGAAATAACTCAGAAAGGTTTCTAAGGAAACCAGGCAAGCACACCAAACTAATATCAGGTTTTATATGACAGTGAATATCACACAAGGAGAGTTGGAAGAGAATTTTCAAGGGAAAATGCTGTAAATGTGAATAAAGATAAATCGAGGTTTAAACACTGGCAGTGTTTGAGAATCTCTGCTTCCGACTCCAGATATATTACTAGGTTAAGCAAAAAGAGGCATCCAACACATGAGCAGGAACATACACATGAACCAAAGCATGTGGGATACAATTTATTGACAAAATCCAAATGGAAATGAAGGAAGGTGAGGAAAGGAAAATGCAGATTATTTTAATGGGAAACACTTTCAGAATGGGAAAAGTGAGAGAAGTGGGAGAAATCTCACCACCACAGCAATGATAGGTGTTTTGGTGGTTTGATTCTGGTCAACTAAAATTATGGCAACCAGAGACACAAATTGCATGTAAGTAAATTAGATGGGAATGTTTTTTTCATGCTCAAAGCACGTCCAGCCTGAACGCTGCTTAAAATCAGACTTCCAGACGCATGAAGGGGAGAGAGCACGTCTGGATTTTTGATTTTTCAAACTTCAGGGGTGCCTGAGTACTTCTAATTCAGCCTTGAATGACTTTAATTAAATATTCTTCTGTGGAGGCTGTTCCTTGCTTTCTTCCCCAGCAGAGTCAAACTGGTTCTTTAATGTGCAGGGACCAGAGGGAGGGAGGTGCCAAGCAGTGCCAGGCACTGACCAGGATTTAAGGTGTCCTGCTGTTTAGGGTGCAGGTACAAAATATTAAAAAAAACAAACAAACAAACAAAAAAAACCAACCAAAAAAAAACCCCAGGCTATGACGCATGAGTTTTTTCCCTAGATAAAGGCAGGGGGAAGGGGCTAGTGCTGTCATGCTTGCTGGGAACTGTGAGCAAAGCAGGTGACTGTGCCCAGCTCTGCTCTGGCAGGTGCTAACTGTGAATAACAAAGAAGGTCTGTGTTCCAAACTGAGAATCCCTTACAAATGAATAAGAGAACACCTGATGTGATCACATGAATGTGAGCTTTTCAGGCAGAATCAATACCTTCCATTACATCACCTCATATTGTTGGGAAAAGTCAAATTTTTGGTGGATGCAAACTTTCCCTGAGGTCACTATAGTTAGCATCCAGGTTAGAGGCCAGGTGGGAGATCATGGGCAATGAAAAGCAACTCCCTTTTCACCCACACACATGTCCTTTGGATTACTCTATTATAAAGAGATAATTGCAAAATATTGAACAAAATATTTCATTTATAAACTATTTTATAAGGTACCATGAATGCAAATGGAACAAAATAATAAGGTTGTTTCTCTACACCTCCTGAAAATATTCATGTATTGATCACATAGACAGCTTTTTAACCTTCTTTATCCAGTGGTGTGTTTGATTAGCACCCTGCTATTTTTAAGATGCATTCTGGAACTGATTTGGAAGTAAAATTATTTTACAAATGAAAGTAGCAGGATATATTTACTTACTCTCAGCAGACTTTTATCCACAAATTCCTCCACACAGGTAGCAAAACCCTAAGTGCTTTGGGTACAACCACCTGCAGGGTGGTTAAATTTGCCCTTATAATCAGGCAGAACATGTACCCTTCACCTGAACTTTGCAGGGAATGAATCCTTCACCGGTCTCTGCACACTAAAAGCAGGAAAAAGAACATATTTTGCTGTCAGAGATGAAAACTTCTGGTGAGAAGGTGGCTTTTGCTCTTTTATTCCAGAAAAAAAGTAAGTAAATGAAAACAAAACAAAGAGCACACATTTTCCTCCCTGAACTTACCGACAGAAAATCCCTGTCTATCAACCCATCACCAGAAGAAGACAAGTTTCTTTGGATTCAGCTGAAGAAGCAAATTAATTATCTGTTTACTTGTCAACAAATAAAGTCCTCAAGATCTATGCCTGAACTTAGAGTAAAAGGCACATCTTTATTTAAAGACACTTTAATATATATTTGGGCTTTTGAAAGTAATTATTTTTCTCCCTCTTGCAAGCATATATACACACAGACATTTAATTAACATACAGACTGGGGATTTAATATCAAATGGTCACAGGAGATAAGAAAATAATGTAAACCATAAACAAAGTACTATACTTCCTTCCTAAAAAACAGCCTTTGGGCAAAAACAATCAACAGTTTAACTAGCAAAGGCAGATGCTAAAGGGTCACTATCTTCCCTCTTGCCATCATTTGTTGAATAGTTCTGTAGATATAAGGAGTGAGCTACTGAGCCAGATCCTGCTGTTCAAGAAATATGTTTCACAGCCAGGTAATTGCTTTCCTCAGACTGTTGTCATAAAAGGAGGGGAAACACAGACAAAAAAGTAACAGTAATGTGGTTGTCTATTTCAAGAGGATCTGGTCAGAAAACACTTTGGGTAGCTTAGTTTCATTGCAAGTGTCTGTTACTACACGTTTTCTGCAATAAAAAAGTAAACTTCCAAAATAAAATTCCAGCAGTGTTAGACCATAAGCAACACTCCAGATTATAATATACAATAAAGATCAATAATGCTGCTTGGAAATGAAAGAATGCTATCAAAGAAAATCAAATTACTGGATATACATGTGTTTGAGAAAAATATCTGCATACTATACATACACAAATTTATGTAAGTCTTCACTTACTGGTTTTTTGGGTTGCTTTTTATTTTTTTTGACATTTTGCTCTACATCATTAGACACAGGGAATTCTTGTAATAATTCACCACAGAACACTGCAAAACATTTTCATAAGACTCTGATGTTGATGTTAAAGACAAACTGGGGTAAGCACACAAAAAAAATTTCACTTCTTTGAAAGATATTCATAGAACAGGCTGTACTAACATCTTTTCTTCCACCATTCAGAAGTTCACTGAGGGGCAGCCTAATGAGTTGCAAAATGAGTTGCTAATGGTCATTGCATCCTATAGAACCCTATTTATAAGAATGCCACACAATTTGAAGGTGGACTTTGAAGGAAAACAGACCTCCAACAGACTCCTCTGTTAGTAAAGAAACAAATGTGCAAGTTATTAATTTCGCAGAGATATATTTTCACATTGGTGAACAATTTACCTAAACCATTATTTTAATCTCTAACACTGAATATGAGCACTGAATCTGCCTATCCATTTGATGTTCTTTAAAATTATAGCTCAAGTCTTGTTCATGGAAAAATCAATTATTTAACGCTAGTGAAGAAAAAACTGGAATTTGTACCTTTTTGAAGAACAGAAATAATTTATACGTAACAGATATTCAATGGCTGTTTCTAAATTATGAATTTATTTATGCAAGAACATGTCAAAAGAAGCAGTTCAGGCCTATTCTAGTCTATTTGTTGAAAAAAAATGCATTTGTCTGGCTACAGCATGGTCAGATGGTCTTTCTCTGTCCAGAAGAACAGATGAACACTGACTTTATACACGAGTCATATTGTCACACTTCCATTTTTTATATTGTTTATGCAGAAAATTATTTCCTTATGAGTGTCATTTTAGCAAATTATGTACTATAATTTTCCCTCAGCACTACTTGCAGTTGTATCAAGTAAGTTAGAGCCTGACATTGCAGCAGGGTACCCAGGATAGAGCTCTATGTCTACTCTGTCTTCAGTGGCACAAGCATGAGGGCTTCAGAACAACATCTGGTCTTTTTATTGTATTTTTGGTATGTGCAGCTGGGAAAAAGCCAATTTCTTAAACAACAATTATTTAGATTTGAAAAAATAGTAAAGACCTCTTAGCAGCTTTTAGGTGCTGCAGATGTAAACGAAAGTGAAAATAGTAATGCAAATATCATACAAAATCAGTAATCCAGGAACTGGTCAAGGGCTTTACCATGCAGAGCATCTGTACATCTCCACACACTATAAATTTCTCCCACTGTTGGGTATCTTTTGAAAAATTGCCCAAGTACATATCTATAGACTCAGATCGGCAGTGCATTGAAAGAAGTAAAATAGATTCTTGTGTGATTTTGGAGACAGACATTCTAGACAGAAGCCAAACTTCTAGCTCTTCTTTTCAACTTCAGAGCAACTATTCCAATTTAAAATAGAAAAGAAATTGGCCTATTAAAGAAAAATATAGATAAAATCTGAAAAATGAAAAAAACCCCGCAACCCCTCTTTGCTCTAATTTAGAGATGGCTAAATCAATTTAAGCTAAAATTCATTTTTCAGTCTCTCACAGAATGAAATTCCTTTCTAACAATTTTGTTGCTACAATAAAGCCTTGACAAATTGGAACTTACAGTGGAAGCTGTGATAGACCATTAACTATAGAGGATGCACCATAAAATAGCAGGGAAGCTGTCAGTGGGAATACAATTTTCAGGGGATTTACTTTTGTAGTTATATAAGAATATTAAATAAAAGTAATGTAATACAGGAAACCCTACTGCATTAATTTTATTTGACAAATTTTACTGTACCTGTTTTCCTTCAAAGCTCCTTTTCTCATTTCTTCATCAATATTCTTCTCAATAGATAAAAACTCTTCAAACATAGTGAGCTGGCTCATTATACAAGAATGAACCCAAAAGAAGCATGCTTAAATCTGTGAATTCAAAAAGCATCCTGGTCAATCCCCTGTGTCTTCTAAAGCTAGTGCTGTCTTGCTGCTGAGACATACCTAATGGGACATTGCCAGCAGGTGACTGGTGTTGGGAAGAACGCAGCAGGGGTGAAAATGGAAGTTACTTCCAAAACTCCATCAGCTTCTCTGAAGGGAAAAGGTAACTAACAGTTACCTTTTTGCCCACTTTTGACTTCTTTATGGGTATAAACTCTATAAACTGTGCTGCTAAGGAGCTGTGACTTTCCAGTCATTCTCTGATTCAAAACTAATACACTCCCTGGAGTGAGTTGGGGTTATGTTTATGTTGTGTTTTCTTTCTTATTTGTTTTTGTGCAGGCATAGACCTGAACTAAAACACAAGGCAGACATAATCACACACATGGACTGCATGAAGCAGACTATCTGTTCCAAATTAAAGCACAAAGCAAATCATAAAGAAATTAAGTTAAATTAGAGAAATTGATAACTTGGTCTCTTGTTAAATTTTGTCTTCTCAGCTTCACATTTTTGCAGCTTGTGGGTGGAAGAAAAAAAAATGGATTGGAATTGAAAGCATACCTGAGTCATCACAGATTTCTAGAGGAAATGAGCTTGCAGGTAAGAAAAGCTGTTAGGTCTGTCTGGTAAAGGATGGTATCTGTAGGAGGCTGAACCCAGGCACCAGGAAGAAACTTGGGTTCTAGTCAAAACAGATGCAAAGTCCCAAATGGTGAGGTGTGCTCTCAACTGAATTCTGCCCACCAAAAGCACAGTTATCATGTACCTATCCAAAGTCCTAAACTCGACAGCCAAATTTTAAGTACAGGACTATTTAACAGCTTTGAAGCCTAAATGGGCTTGGAGCAATTTTGCTAATTTAAGCAGTTTTTTTCTTTTCTGCATCTAATTTACTTTATGTCTTAATCAGTAGCCAACTTTCTTCTATGTAAAAGGACTGGAAAAACTATAATTCAAAATGTGGTGCCACCAGCTTTAATATATATGTATTTTATACATTACTCATTAATATGATTGATGGAAATCAATCTCTGAAATTCTATTATCTTGGTACTGTTCTCTCGCTAATTCCAAATCAAAACTGAAAATTGCAGATGTCAGGGTAAAGCATCTCTTGGTCCATTGTCATGTTGGTGCAGAAATTTTGCCTTTCTCCTTGCATCGTAGTCTAGAACTAACAGAGGGACTAAGAAATACTCATCTATAAAAAACCTACTTTTGGTGATTACGTCATAAGACTGCTTCCTGAATGAAGAGCAGTCTCGTTTCTGAAGAAAAGGGGTCATATGCCATAAAACTCTGGGCATTACTTTTGGGTTTAGAATTCCCTTTCCACAGACACACACTGCCCTTACATGCCAAAGATAAAGGTTTTGGTCATGCCTCAGTCAAACTTTCCTCTTGTCTGACACAAGAATTAACACACCAGAATTCAGGACTGTGCCTGGTGCTAGCTCTTGTCTACATCAACACAGTTAGCTTTATCCTTAGTTTCAGCTATCTGATTCATTAAACAGTCTTTTATCCCTTTTCATGTTTTGGGACAAGACCTGCTAGTAGCCTTTGCTTTCCGGGTCTTCACCAAGTAAACCTCTATCACTGTAGGTTATAATGCAGAATCTGACCCTTTGACATTTCATTTTCTTTCAACATAAAATGTGGAACAGGATGGACACATTCCTCAACTCAACAGTACATGGAGGAATAAAGCATTTTGTACAGACTCAGTAAGTACAACTGCCTTCTATGATGAGGGAAAACATGTAATGGATTAGGCGGTGCTTATGCAGAGTAGAGGACTTCAGTCTTCTTAAGTATCCTGAATAAGGCCACTCTCGAGCCAAATAGAGAGAAAATTATAATTACATCCTGAACACTCCCAGTAATAAGCAAAACTCTTGTTTACAGACCAGTTCAGAAATGTAAAATAGTGACTTACTCATGAGACGCAGCTGGGTTTAAAATGAGTTATAAATGTGATATTGCCAATTAGTCTTCCTAAGTAACAACATTTCTCCATTTCTTAATTCTCTGCCAAAGCAGTTGTAACGTGGACTACCTGTACGGAAGTAATGCATACATAATGATATGAGCTCTGCTATTGACTGGTCTAAAAATTGATTGCTTTTCTTTCTTTCTTTCTCTGCTTCATTTCTTTTGTTGGCTTGAACATCATTCATATACAGATTTAACAAATGTTTATGACATACGGTTTTAAATGATAAATTACTTTGCCTAGATAATAAGATAAATGTGGCAATTGGGTTTTTTAAAGCTGACAAAACTAAATATTTTCCATGTTTCCATGAAAGAAATTGAAGAAAACCAATCAACAAAACAAATAAAATCACTGCAAGCATATTTTAATGAACTCAATAATTACAATGGGTTGGATTTTGTTTGGGCTTTTTTTTTTCTTTCTGTGAGTCCTTGCATCTTGGATCTTGATGGATTCTGTATTACAGATTATGTTTACAAGAAGTTTCAATGAAATTGAAAAAATCAGAATGAATAATCTTCTATTCAGGCATAATCTTGAGACAGAGAATGCCAAACAATGAGCAAATTCATTTAATTATCGAATGAAGCAGTTCCCTTAAAAGAAAAAAAAATCCTGTTAATTTCCCTTTTATTTTCAGAAGCCATTACAAAATGTAGAGTCCTTTAATAAAGATAATAATAATACAGTAATTACATAACTCAAACTTTGATTTAAGGAAATCTAACAACTTCTCATAATTTGAAAGTCGAATGAATAGACTTTCAAAGAATACAAATGGTTTAATATTTCTCTCCACTCTTCAGTTAATTCAGCCCAGCTTCTGCACACAGATAACCCTTGCTATCTTGACATTGCCATCTTGCCCAGTGCCTCATGGTGGGACGGTTCCTTCCCGTTTTCATATACAACAAGGCTGCTTATGGCTGTAAATATCTCAGCCAGGTGTTATTCAGCTGAAAAAGATATCTCCATGGTATTTTTCCTGATGCCACATGGATACTTATCCATGCTGCTTTCATCTGTGACTAACTGCTTGCAACTTCAGCGAGGCACTGGAAGCAGCCTCGCTGGGAACATTTGGTGTCCTGACTCATGGGTGCTGGAATGAGCGAATAGCAAAAAGCTGATACATCCGGAAGAGCCTGAGGCTGAATTCTGAAATTCAATTTCCATTCCTTTGGACTACTAGAGAGCTAAATTAAGCGATGCAAAAATCACTAAAGACTCAAAAAAAGACATCTAGATTTTTTTTTTCCCAGAGTAATCTAAGTAGTCAAGAGAAGCTGTTAGCAGGAATACTCATAGAAAAGGACTGATAATGATATTTAGATTTTTTTTCACTTTTTTTTCCCCTATGCAGACTATAGAAAAGAGTAAGTTCATCCTAAAAGCGTTGAGATCTTTTTTGTCCATCTCTATTGCAGCAGAAATTTATCCCAGTACCATAAAATTGATGGGTAAGTATAGAGTAGCTACAATGAAATTAAAGTATTTTTCAACAAAGCATGAAATTTTCTCTATTTGAACAAAATCACATGCCTAAAGAGTACTTTATATTGGTTATCAAAGATGAGCTCAACCTTTTAAAAACAGGCTTCTTCTTAATAGTACAATAGAGGGGGAAAAAAACCCAAAAGTTCCCAGAGCCACACTTATCGCTTTGGAAATGTCAACTTATGCAGCATATTGTAGCAGAAAACCACATTTGAAGAAAATACATTTTTAGGATTTTTAAGGATAAGTTATTTAGGTGTTCATTTGCTGTCCTCTCTGTTCTGATGTTTATATGTCCCTGATAAAAATATGGGATATGTATTATTCTTCTTTTATAGCTCCCTCTAAATATAGTCAAATTCTTATTTTATTTTAGCTTTATTCTCAAGTTTCCTGCTTTTTCCTTAACTTTTAGCCTATCATAATATCATCAATTCCAATGTTGTTGGACCTGAACTACACATATGCACAGGATAGAAGAATCCAACACCTTTTAAAAGAAGTCACACCAGGTTTGCCACTTCCTTCAGAGCCTGAAGTTAGGCTTTTGCCTCGCCTAATGAAATTAGCCAAACATTTCCTAATTCCAGTTTAATTGAATAGTTCTTGATCAAAATCTGTGTGACCCTATCATTCTGCCCCAGTAAATATTTCCCAGCAAGGTTTGTCTCTGGGAAATATTCTCTAAAAACAAAGCTTGAAATGAAGCCAGAATGATCTCATTTCAAATGATCTTTCAGATTTCAGCCACTAACTTTGGCTCCTAGCTACAGATTTGTTCACATTTTTCACTAACCTACAAATTATTTGATTCACACTTAAAGTTTATTCCATCTCCTGATTGAAGGCAAACAAAAATAAGAGCTTTTGAAGGTTCTATTTGGCCATTTTCCTGGGAAGCAGATTTGTAGCACTAGCTAACCCATTTTTCAACAGCATGAATTCTCACTGCCCTGATTATTATGTGCTCATTTGCACTAATTCAAAGTCAGTGCACAAAGCTAACACAATCTAATTTGGTAACAATAACTATCCACCTATAAACTGAAACAAATTATTAGACAATGTTCAGCTGTGTAGAGAGTCAGACTTGGAAGTATCTTTCTAAAACAAATATTTTTAGTTATTTTAGAAAAATCTTTCTAAGATGAATTGCAAGGCTACCCCTGTCAAAACATGGTGTCTTGCATTCTCTGGGAAAAAAAAATTATCTCTCCGTGGCCCTGTTTTGCTCTGAAGATATAAACCCTAATATTCTTATTGATTGAAAATGAGGAAAATCCCAGTCTAAATTAAATTCTATCTTTCTAATGTACTTCTATCTGAACGTAGTCAAAGTTCATCCAATGATATATAAAAACAATATCCTGGAAAAATGTGAGTAGCCAATAAAAGACATGAGCGATTATGTTCCCCAAACTGTTTGACACAAACAGCTTTTTAAAACCAGGCAAACTTCAATATCACAGCTTCACACAAGCAACTTGATGTGATTCCTCTTACCTACCTTCAATGGGACAATGTCCAAAGAAGTCAGACAGATTCTTAAAGTCAATAGTCTGTGTTGTATTTCCTCAGCAGCACCATGGATCCTTGTTAAGAAATGTTACTAGTGATACTCTGCTAGTACAGGCACTCCAGCTAATCTCAGATGCCACTGTCCTACACAGTAAGAAAAGTGATATTCTAAATGATACATGCTTATGCTATGTATAGCTTTCCTTTTTTAATGCCTACCCTCAGCCACAAATGCTGCTCCCGTGCAGTTGCCAGAGATTCAGTGTATTGTACTTCCTTTAACTAACTCCACCAAGCAAGCTGAAAGTGGAATGATCTGAAGTATTTGACTGCCAAACTTTCAATTATCATTATGGCTTAAAAAAAAGGCAGTGCTATTTCTAGTGCAGTTACAATGGCACGCCACCTGTGAATAGCTGGTTGGAACGCCACACCGACAAAGCCTCATTGGCTTGTATGAACTAAATTTTCACACTCTAGCAATATCCTAAACTATTCAGACATGAAACTCACTTGTCCTTCACTGCTCTCTAAGGTACATCTGTGCACCAGCTATTTTTTCAAGCATTTTTTCAGACATTTTCTCAAGAATGTAAAACAATTAGGGTCACGTAGATACATACAGACAGATCTATTAACTGACAGCGTGCTCAGGTAAAAGTGATTATCATGATCTACACCATTTGGATGGGCCATTTCCATGATCATATTTCTCTGTCAGATTTATTTATTTCTACCAACAGAGCACCCATTACCACCACTAGCGTCTGTCTACAGCAGTGAACATATTTGAAGTAAATCAAGAAGATGATGAGTATTTTACTGACATTTGATGGGTGGCGACGCTTTCGAAGTTCTAACTCAGTGATACTTTAAATTCAGGATTCTGTCTCACAAAGACATATGCACTGTCTTGGTTTTTCTTTCCAGGAAGTACTCACTGTGCATAAAATTAAACACATATCACAGCTCTAGTAGATCTCTCCAGCTGAACACTTATCAGGTTGATATATTTTACTCTAGTACAGGTCCATCTCTTCTTATGCTTCCCTTGGTTAACATGATTTCCCCAGATTTCCTGAAAACGTTTCCCAGCAATAAAATCATGCAATTTCCCTGGCCAGTATCATCCACTGCCACTTCTTCAGTAGCTTTAGTTTGTCCTTAGGAGGAGTGGCTGAAGGAGCTGGGGTTGTTTAGCCAGAAAAAAAGGAGGCTCAGGGGAGATCTTATTGCTCTCCACAACGACCTGAAAGAAGGTTATAGACAGACAGGTGTCAGAGTCTTCTTCCAGGTAATGAGTAACAGGACAAGAGGGAATGGTCCCAAGTTGCACCAGGCGAGGTTCAGATTAGACACTAGGAAAAATTACTCCATGGAAAGATTTGTCAAGCTTTGGAACAGACTGCTCAGGGAAGTAGTGGAATCACCATCCCTAGAAGTTTTCAAAAAATACGTGTTTATGGCACCTGAGGGCATGGTTTAGTGGTGAACATGGTGGTAGTGCTGGGTTGATGATTGGAGCTGATGATCCTAGGAGGTCTTTTCCAACCTTAATTATTCTATGATTCTATTATATCCAGTTGTCCACACACATATTTCCTAGACTGTGACAACATATTTAAGTCTTTTTGAAGCCCATTACTAACTCATAAAAAGTACTTTTATAGATAAGAAGCTAAATTCCTTCACAAATCCCATGAGCTTAAATAGCAATATTATGGTGATTCTGAGCCTTAACTGCAGTTTTTGATATTGCTTCAAATATGTTTTGAAGTGTACCTGAAGTTTCCCTGAAATTGAATTATAAATTACATCACTCCTTCTGTCTTTTTATACTGCAGTCATATAATATCATGATTTAGGGACAGAAAAAAAACAGTATAGACATTCTAGAGTGTATTAATTTATTTTTTTCATTTTTTTTTTTCTTTTTTAGATTGTAACTGACATAATGGGCTGGCATATCCTTTTCTAATCTGTTCACAAAACACATGCAACTTCCATTCTCAGCTCAAGGCCAACCAAAGCTAAAAGAAGGAAATAACATATCAGAAGTACAATTGAAACCTGCAGGCCTTACATCTGCCCTATGTCAGTCCACCTGTCTCATGAAGTAGCATTACTGACAGCAAAGGGACCACAGGAGTTAAAAAAGAAGGAGCAATAGCATAGCAATTTCTGCCTTATTTCCCGGTCATATTTAGCCAACAGTAGATGGCCATCTGCTTTTGAGAAAACAGCAAACTGGAAATAAGGCAAACTTGAATTCAGGCTCCTGTTTGCATCTGAGAGTTCATCTTAAGGGGCTCTTAATATTATTGTTGACCAAGATACTAAACTGACACTTTATCAAATTATATTTTTTAAACTGCTGGAATTGTTAGATTTCAGAGTTAGTGAACAAGAAGCCATAAACATTCTTGTAACACAAGTTAATCATTTCATATGCTGTGTTCATAGACTTCAAATAGCAGTATTTGTTTATGGTCGGTTCAGATTTAAGCTTATCTTCAAAACCAGACTATGGAATTCTCTTTTATTTATTTAATTCTTACACAGAAAACTTATTTGGAACATACTATTTCTGAACAATCTGCATTCTGCAATATTTTCCTAGAATCAGAAAAAAAATCCATGGCTAATGCTTTTTCTCTTCTGAACTCAAGTGCAGAGGTCCTGTTTCTGTTGAGAGCTCAGTGTATAAATAAAAGGATAACATTCAGACTTGGAGATTTAAGCATAGAATGTTCAAGTTTTTCTTCAGTTCTGATATCACTCGATGTTTCTATTCAAGGCTCACTCTAGCTTCCCTAAAATGTGAAGTCCATCCTTTGTGCTCTGTAGATCATTATAATATTTGATGCTGCTGTTACTAATTATTTCAATGAATTGTACAGTGTTGCTCTGAAAGTTTTATAATGCAAACTACTATTTTTCAGCTACTTTTTGTGTTTCTTCTTCCCTTTCTAAAAGTCCTATAACCACATCATGATGTTTAAAGTGTGCAATTTGCTTTATGTAGACAGAGGTTCACCTAGTTTAGTGTGAAATTTGCTTGATATTGATAAAATTACTATAGCTAGTATAAAATTACATCTGACTTTCAAGCTGCATCTGGGAGATGTGAAGACTTATTGTAAATTATTTTCAGCCTCAAAACAGATAAAGATGTTTTATATTTCTCATAGATTTCCTTCTTCGTTTTCCTTCTTGCTATCCTCCTTCTCCATCACACCTGACTAGGACAAGGAAGTACCTAGAAGTGCAATAGGAAAACCACTTGAATAAGCACATATAAATGTGCCAACATGGACGCAGACCTCTCTCTTGGTTCATTAGCCGTTTCCTTAGCCCTGCAATACCACCCCTGTAAACCAACGCTAAGTGCTACAACCCAGTTTATGTTTTTAAAATAATTTCTCCTTTCTTTCCTCTTCTAGCATGTCAACTCTTTTTATTCCTTATTCTTTTTCACTTGAAGTATGTAGCACAAGTGACCACTTTTGCAGTGGTCACTACTGTAATTCCCCATTATGCCACAATTATACCTAATTAAGTCTTCTACTTTCCTCTACCATATGCTGAACACCCATTTGATGGGACAAAAGATGATGTAAGGCTCAGTCACTGACAGATGCTTATTCACACAAAAGTCAGATAGACAAATAGACAAATGTTAAAAAAATAGATTAGATAGAAAAACAGCAAATATTTTTTGTCTAATATTTAAAGAATAACACAGAAACTACCTGGAGAAATCTTTTTTATAAATACTGCAACTGTGAGGTTTAGAATTTGAAATCTCTTGTCACCTCAGTATAATACAGACCAAATTCTTCTGCCTCTCGAAGAGCTCTGCACAGGTCTCAGCCTGATCTTCCTGATCCTTACATTTGTGCTGCTCATCAAGCATGTTTCTTATGTTTATCATTCATTCTCCTTAGCAACTAGGGTACAAGCAAAGGAAGGAAATCTAATATGGACATGTTCATTGAAGATTCCCTAAAAAAGACTAATGATTCGTAGTATCAACTGCATTGAAATAAGGCTAACTCTTGGCATTGCATTTTTCTTTCTGAGTGTCATGTCCTTAAGTCGTGCTCTTTAGAGGCAATTTGGAGATAATTCTCACAGCAGAAGGACAGAGGCAAGTACTCATTCTCTTTGTTTCTGAGGACCACAAGAAAATAGAAACCTTACTGTAGCAAAAACAATCAAGTAAAAAAAATGTAGAAAATTTTCACAATCTTTTAATATTTTGGCTCACCTTGAGCTTTTGAGAGACACATTAATTTTTACTTCAGAAGGTTAGATAAACTGCTAGTCTCCATTCCTTTCTTGGTTTGGGTTTCAATCAGAATAGTTCCAAGAGTCATGGATACAGTCATGGAAAGAGATGTATGGAGAATGAAAATAAAAATATCAAGTCCAGGACTCAACAAAGCTAGAATAAAGCCAATAAAATAAGGTCATATGATCCCCAGGATTACTTTTAAGGATAACCTTAAGGAACTTTAAGTTAATCATATTACAGTTGCCTGGGTAAGAAAGGGTGTGTAAGTGGAAGATCATAGGCTCATTGCTGCAGCTTTAACTTTTGTTTGGCTTTCCCCATTCCATTGTTACTATTCAACTTTTAATTGTCCCTCTTCTATGAACAACTGCCTGGAGACAATTAGAGAAGTGTTTGTTCCTTTTGTGCCCTACACTTTTCTGTGTGTGACCCTGGATGAAAGGGAAGGATTGAGGAGAAAGAGAGGGAAGTAAAACACCTTTTAATGTGTCTTTCTGTATTTCCATATGTTTGCTTAATAATACTGACAATGTGGGTAGAATAAGGAGTGTTGAACTGCTCTCAATACTGTCAGAGAATAAGCATATGCACACAGGCAATTAGAGGATAGTACCCTGCACATCTGTATTCTACTTGACATTGCACTAATTTACTCATTAAACCGAAGCCTAGAGAAATAGGTTTGCAGTCAAACTAGGCAGCAAGGACTCATTGATCGTAAATAGTTGAAATTTTTCTCAAAAACCCCCTAGTACTAAAATCCAGACTGCTCCTAAAGATAAGCTTGTTTTTAAGTGTGGGTTAAAAGGAAATCACTGAATGGTAGAGAAGTACAAAGAATATTATGCAGAAAAACACCATTTGCTAAGGGGAACCATGTACATCTTGAGCGACTCAGTTCATTAGATTCCCTAATCCTCGCTCTTGCATGGAAAAATAATTTGAACTTACATTCCTTGGCACATAGCAAATGTAGTATTTTCACTCACAGTCTTTTTGCAAACAACAGCCCCACATCATTTAGACATCTAAACCTGCAGAATGACTGTGGAAAGCATCCAAAGGCACAGCAATCAAGAGCCTCCACTGTGCAGAAGGCTCTGATGCAGAGACATCCTGCAGAGGCACTTCACTTCTCAAACATATTTTGAAGTGCCATATAGCTTTTTTCCTAACACAAAATCAGGAGAAAAGGCAATGGGAGATCAGTGGCACATCTATAACATGATGGATTCATAGCCCTACTTTCCTCAGAGCACAGAAACACCTGATCTGCAGATTTTGTGGCTAACCTGCTGTCCGAGTAACCAGAGAGAAATTCATCTCCTTTAACTTCAGCTGTCTAGCCTAACCTCCCATCTTTCTTAGATGTCTGTCACCTTAGGCTCCCTTTATACGTTTATTTGCCCTATCACAAATGCCCATATTAGAGGAAGATGGACGATTCTTTGGAAATGCTGTTTTTTCCTCTTTGATACACAGTGTTTAACTAAGACTTTGAAGTCTAACTTCTAGACATTAAAGTTAGAACTGATGAATCTCTCCCTAATTAATGGAGAGAGTGCAGAAACTCCAGAGGGTAATTCAACCCATCTATTTTAAATGCCTATTTAGAGGAGAGAGGAAAACATTTCTCCCCATTAACCACGTAGGGAGCCAAGTTAACTTGCTTAACCAGACACTTAGCTTTCGGACAGTAAACATTGCTAAGATGAATTACATCCCAAGCATTCTGCAGCCCACAGGGGATTTCTTTTGATCCCTTCAAATCCTAGCAAAACCTCTCATAAAACTTGTTTATTTAGACTTTACAAAAGAGTCATGATTTAGCTCTCTGCCAGTGAGACAAATATAATTCAGGGATGCCTGGTGATGCTTTTTTTCCTATTTTTTCCTTTTTTTTCCCCAGACAAGGAAAAACAACTCCAAGCTAAATATCACTTCTAAGGTCTACTAGGTCATCTTCAGCCCGTGGAGCAGTACATAGATGGAATACAATTGTAAAGGTAACATTGGAAAATTCTCTCTTCTTAAAAAATTCAGTATGGAAAAAAAGGTAATTTATCCAATTCTTATCCAAGGCCACTACTTCAATGCACTTTCATGTTTGAAAATCTAATTCTTTTATGAGTGATAAGCATCTTTTAGGTTGAAGTGCAAAGTACTGAAGGAAACATAATTTGTTTGCAAATTCTGTTCATAACTGGAATTCAGAAGCCAGATTTAACTGACCCCACTTGTATTATATTTTCCAGCACTCAGACCTTCCAAAGGGATGCTGTCCTATTGTTTTTTTACATTAAGAAAAGATAGGTCATTTTACGTTTTTATTAACTCAATAATGGTCAACTACCAGCCTAAAGCATGTAGTAACCTTAAATACAAATTCAAGACCCAGAACACCATTAAACTCCAGGTAAAACTCTTCATTATAATATAGAAAAATTAATCTTTGAGAAGGTGCTTTTAACTTTTCCTGTCAGTGTGCATTTGGTCCCTCAAAAATAAAGAGGATGTTTCTCTGTAAGCAAATTATTTTTCCTTTTTGGAGAAAACTGACCTGAGAAATAAATCCCTGGGGGTATAATGGAAACCTATGAAATTAATAGGCACTCACTAACCCTCATAAAGCCTGAAATAAACACACTTGAACTCCTAGATCCAGTAAGTTCTGGGATACCATACTTGATCCCTTAATTAACAAAACAGAAAACAGGTTTCATGCACATAATCTTTTTTATTGAGTATAGACATCCATACAGGTTTTTGTATAAGATTTTCTTGTAAACTCGATTACATAAATATAGTATTATAGATATTACAAGAAAAAGCATCACATTGTAGTCAGTCTAAACTTCCTGCAATGACCAATCAAGTTTCCAGTTCAGAAGTATTATAACATTTTTTATTTTAATGTACCTTGAATTCTGACCATTTATGCAGATTCTTAATCCAGACTCAGTTTTAATGTCCTCAAGTGCATTTCAGTTTCTACATTTTAAAAGTTAAAAGATGCATGAAAATAAACAATCTTCTGTCTATTAAACAAAACAATAAACAAAAAAAGTGATAGGCATTTTTCCAAAACAGCTATTCCTTGGTTTCCTTTTGGACACAGGGAGCTCATTAATTATGCTTTTAATGCTAATTTTGTTGGTTTAGTGGAAAAAAAAAACTTAGAAAAGTAGGGGCTATGTAGAGAATACACTTATACTGCTCAAAAAGATAGTTAACCCTTTTCTCTAATGCTCATTCAAAATGTCTATTTCAGCTTGATCTTAATGCCAGCCACAAGCAAAACTATGAGTTAGTGCTGCTTATTCTTGTTGATGATCTCAAGGAACTGATTCAACTGCTAGTGACTGCCAGCACATGGGAACATCTTGTACATGGAAACGTCTCACAGCCAGGCCAGGCAGAGCAAAATATATCCTGTTTTATGGTGGGAAACCAGAAGGCATTATTTTAAGCCAGTCGATTGCTTTCCTTTCATGAAGTGCTACGTGAACATGCCTCAGAGTATGTTCCAGAAGGTCTCACCTGAAATGCTACGTACACAGAATGTCACCTACAAGGAAGCAGTTAGTGCCACACCTGTTTCAAAAGGCAGCAGTACAGAAAGTGCCTCCACTCTGTAAAGATGGTATGTGTGCTCTTTCACTCTTTGAATGGTGAGCTGCTGAAAGAGGAGACTAGCTCTGGCAAGCAATCAATTCTTCTCAGGGAGGTGACTATTAGAAGAAGAAAAAATCAGCCGTTGTGGGAGACTTCTCTTGACTGAAATATTACCTAAAAACATTTGAGCTCACCTTGTCTGTGAGTCTTTTGGAAAACATTTGGGTAAAAGGGTTTTTATTAATAGAGCATAACTAGGTAAATAGCAAGTAGATTTTTTTTTCACTACAGAAAGGAAGAAAACAATATCGAACCTGTTCACAAACTGTGAGATAAAGCTTTTGACCTTCAGTAAATCTTTGAAAAGTAATGTGTAAGGACTGAATTCTCCAGTTTTCTATTGTCACTATTTTACATAGTGAGTGCAAGAATTCTTTTAACATGCTGCTTAACCAGGAGAGCAAATCAAATTAAATCTTTTTTTTTTATTATAATACCTTTTCAGCTGCTCATCAATCATCTTTTTAAACAGAAAGTAGAAATACTTTATCACAAAATCCCTTTCCCCTGCATGTAAGACTGATCACATCCAAACAGAATGCAAAACCTGACATGATGTCAACTTGAAGTGAGTTGTTTGCAAGCACAAAATCCCTAGTACTAAGTCAGCTAAGCAGCTCAGGTTTATGTTAAAGGGATCTGCACACCACACTCTGAATTTCTCCTCTTCCATCTGGAGAACTCACCTCCTGCCAGTCTATGAGAGCATATTCTTTCTCATGTAAAGAGACATAGGCATTGCACCTGGCTACTGCATCAGCAACATCTCTAGATGAACCACTTGTAGTGAAAACAACTATTTTCTTGTAGGCTGTCTTCACTGTTTCTGTTGTATGTTTGGTTAAAAAAAAATAACCTCCCAAACAAAATACACTTTAATGATACAATGGAATACTTTATTCTTTATTGTGGCTGTGAGAAGATTTTACAGAAGCATCCAGAATGATCGCTGACAAACACCCAAAAATCTGAAAAAAATATTTCATATTCAAAAAGGACTACAGTTTTCCTACCAAGTACATTAAACTGTCTTGGTTTCATTGAAAAGCATTTCTTCCTGTGTTAACTTTTTTCTCATGGTAGAAATTAGACCCTAATTTGTGTCCTAACTCAGCATATGAGTGGTCTGCATCTCTGAAAGCCAGGTCATTCCCCTTAATATCCTTTAGACACTGTTTCCTGAGACTGTCCTCCTAAGTAATTCCTACTTGAATGCTTATGAGAGTAGAACAGAGAAGGGATTCTATTTCCATCCCTGTAAAACATCCCTGGAGGAACTGAAATGTAGCCTGTACCCACTGAGCATATTTTGATGCTTGTAATATGCCCTGGTGTATGCTGGAAGACCCAGAAGAAGCTATTACTGAGGCAAAAGTTCCTCTGGGTCTTTTGCTGCATATATATAGCTTTGGTAAAGTTTCAAACCTTGAAGCCTTTAATGGTTTAAAACTTTCCCTGGAGGGCATATATTGATGTAGGTATACTCAGGTGGGAATGGCTTCAAACAGGCTAGCTGTTCCACTATTGCTCTGTCCTAAGTCCAAAATCATTAATGTGATATGTAGGAGAGTTTGAACAGTTACTCCACACTCTCTGTGGCATAAAAGCACCTTTCTTTGTTCAAAGGAGGAGGGGATTGTGCAGTAGCAGAGTTTTGTATGAGGTGAAAGAGATGTCAAGACATATGTGATCAAGAATAACTCAGCAGATGTGGTTGGAGATTTTTTATCAAAATACTTTTAGAATTATTAGTAGTCATTAAAAACAGTTCTCAGCAAAATCTAACTTGTAATTTCAAAATACAGAGAAAAAGACCCAATAGTTTTGAAGGCAGAGCAATTTATCACTACATATATCTCATCTAAAGCCTTTCAGCTACCACTCGATGTTATTCCCACTGCTTCACTATGTTCAAGTGCCTTTGAATATCTTCAAGCTGTGGAGGACACCGAACATAACACCAGCAAATTCTCTACCTCTTAATTGAGTTCTCCAGCTCACAGGCAATTACACAAACAGCAGAGAATGGCATCCCCAAGCCTGATGGATTTTTGGAGGAGAGACTTTTTAAAAATAAAAAATACGCCTGCTTGTTACTCTGAAGGAATGGGTACAGAACCCATGCATATTACAATGGTTTTATAAAGCAACATCTGAGAAAACGAGGCATGTGTGTGCATAGATGCTGTGACACATACAGGAAGAAAGATTTGGAAAACAAATACTTAGAAAAGGTATATCAGTAAGAATTCCCAGGATTCTCTTTTGTCCTAGATTTCTCATCAGAATGTTAGTTTACCTTGTTATTCCCTTTCCAGCTATGATGCTATTGCGTGACCCAGCATACATGGCTCCAGTTCTGCACCCATCTTTGAGGAAAATATGTTACTCTCCCTTCCAAGTGGTACAGAGCTAAAAATAAAAATAAAATAGATAAATTACACTTCAACCCAATCAGGTTTTTGAACATGGAAGCTTCAAGTTACTTTTGGGAGTGAAAGAGCTGTGGATTTTCCAGTGCACCTGGCACAAAGCGCTTATAGTGTGTAAGATGCATAAACAATGGCAGGTACATCTGAAGAGGGAAGTGGGATGACTAAATGAGAATATATGTAGTAACTAGGTACAAAAAATATGACCAAGAGAGAATCCTCTCTCAATAAGTCCAAGGAGAAACTAAATAAGATAAGAATATAGAAGAGAAAGCATATTATTTTTTACATCACTTTTTGACTCATAGCACTGAGGATACACCAGGGTTTCCAAGTAAAAAAAAGGAACTTTTGATGACTGAAATATCATACAATGACTTGCTGGAATGAATCAATAAATAAAAGATCAATGTATCTCAAGAATGGGATACTGTTTATTCAAGACTCCTAAAGCAATTTAAGATTAATCGAAAGAAATCCACAGTTATGCGGTTTCCCATTGAAATCAGTTTGTATACTGAACCATGTAGGACAGCAGTGATCTTCATGTAACTCCTGAGAGAAACCATGAAAGAATTCAGCTTCACACACATATTACTGCTGTGAAAATTGAGGAGCCAATTAAAAGCAAAAGTGTTAAATATGTGGATTAAAGTTAGAAGCCTTAATGTCTTGTATGTGTCTTTAACCTATTAGTATTATTTTGGTATGTTAATAAACAGCAGACAAGAAAGAACTGGCAGTTTTCTGGACATCCGAAAAGCCTTTGAGAATGCTTCCCACAAAAGGCTATTAGAGAAACTAAGTAATAAGTAATCACAGGATGAGAAGTAAAGCATTGTCATTGATTAGAAACCAACTACGCAAAGGAGAACACAGGAGCAGAATGCATTTATTAGTGGTCACTGCTCCATGTGGCTAAAGGTTAACAGCAGGGTGCCCTCAGGTTCTTTAAAAAGGATGAGAGTGTTTAATCTATTTATTAATCATCTGGAAATGGGACTAACAATAAGATGGGAATGTTTACAATGGACACAACAAGTCTTAGATTAATTAAGGCCAAAGCAGGCCAAGGAGCTTTTGGGTTGCTTAGAAGAGCTCAGTGAAAGGGGAAACAATGGCAGATGGAACGCAGCACTGCCAAGCCTAATAGAAACACAGGGGAAAGAACCATATGAAATACTTCATCTAGAATTAAAAACCCAGTATGACCACTGAAGGGAGGAAGACCCTCTTGATATGCACAGATCAATAAAAATACTTCTCTGGCACTAACCACAATCTAAAATAAATACATTGTTGAGAAAGAGAAGAAAAAGGGAAGAGTGCTGGCATAAAGGCTGAGATTTGTTTTTTTAATGGTGAAGCCGGGCACCTTTAAATGAAGAGGTTAAAAAGACATAATGAATAAGTAAATGTGAATCACAAATAAAGTAAATTATATAATTACTTAGCTCTCTTCATAAGACAAATAAAGAATTCAGCAAAACTGAAAATTGCATATTTGAAACAGATAATTGTTTTTCATTATTATTTAAACCAAAGATATAGAACTCCACATTTGATGTTGCCCAGCTGAAAGGTAACCCCATTTTAATGAAGGACTTTGATTTTTCTGTGGAGTTATACATAAAAGTTCCTCACAGTAGTCTGTTCAGTACAGCAAGCCAGAATCAAACCAACACAAACAATAAACGAAAAGTCAAGCTACCTCTGCAGTTATCATCGTCTATTTCATGGACACACAGCTTATTCTTATCCCAACTTCTATACATTGTAATCCACTCTTTTCAGCTGCAGGTCTTCAGTCACGGATACTCATATTTTACTCCCCCTTTCAGAAAATTGTACTTCTTAGTACAGAATATTAATTGCATCAAAGACCCACAGTCAAACTTATCAGGAGAGGTTGGTTTGGCAGAGACCTTAAGGAGGGGAAAAGAGAAAAGACTAGGTAGTGATGAATAATAAAGAGAAAAGAATAGCTATACCCTAAAAGACATTTTGAATTGTCATCTTTACCACTGGTGGGCATGAGTTGGAAACATATTTAGCACAACCTCGGCTGCATCAAACCAGGAGGTGTGGCCTGTATCAATGTCCTTTAGATAATTAAAATAACAGTGACGTGTGAAACAAGGTCTACAAGAAACAGCTACTAATAGCAAAAGCTTAGTGAATGAAGACTTGATACGTGCATCCTTTTTGCCAAGAATCACAGGTAACACCCACATTGTAATGTGTCAGAGCTGTAGGAAACTCTTGTATTACAGCAGATGTACAGACATTCTCATTTATACGGACAAAATGCAAAAAAAATCATTCTCTGTCAAAAAAGAAACTGCACTTAAATGCCTTCGTCAGTCACTAGCCATTAATAGAGACCAAAACCTGTACGTGAAAGGGGCAAATAGGCAACATATCCCTCTACTAGTATTTCAATATATTCAAAATTATATTTTCCTGGGTTTGATTACAGGTTTAGCTATACCTCTTTAATATAATTCTTATAAATGTAATCATCTCCTTCTACCCTAGTCTCCACTTCAATCTAACTGTTTGCCACTAGATATAAGAAAAAAAAATCTCAGAGGAGCTATACAAAAAAATCAGTAAGAACTATAGGAACAGAAATCTTAACTCAATTATTACAAAGAACCAACAGATTTAATGTATGAAACATAGGAAGAACCAGATTTTGATGAAATTTTGGTGGGCTTGCTACACATTTAGAGAAAATTAAGATTTTGAACACCATTCTAAGTGCCTTTGAAAGTGAAATTTATCTCTAACAGTAAGATACCCCTTTGTGTATGAAAATATACTAATAGAAAAGAATATGGAAAAGTATTTTATTGAATCATAAGCATGATAAATTGACTAATGCCTAATATGAATTAAGAAGAAACTTCAAAAACTAGCAAACAATTTTCTGGTCTGGTGTAAAATTCATTTTACCTTCCAAGCTTAATCCCAGGGCAGATCACTGAGCAGTGTAGTATGTCAGTTCCTATTGACATGCCCGCTTGGCAAAAAACACACTCTTTTCAGTTTTTTGATTCTTCAGTACCAGCTCCTTCAGGCTTCAGGGTAAAACAACATGAGTATAACCTGAGACACATTTGAGGGAAGTCTTATGAGAATATGTTGTCTGTCTACTCTTATGTTGATCTTAGTTAAACACCCGCAGTTTTGGCTGTCTGCCACTCTGACTGCTTTTCCTGCTGGCTGGACAATGCCTTGTCTCTGCTGCTTGGTCTCCCTTGCAGTTCCTGGTCAGCTCAGTAACATCTGGCGGTGCAGAAAGTGCTGATCACCTGGCAGGTATTCCCCTCATGTTTTGATCAATCACACACACTGATATGATTTCAGCCAATTATTTCTTTATCCCTTTTTGCTAGGTCAGTATATCACTTTTCTTGCCTCCTTTTATCCCTATTCAGGTTTCAAGTTGGGAGAAAAGGTAAGACAGCTTTCTGATGGTTACCAAAGGCTAAAAACATTAAACCCCACAGATCGCCAGGAACATTGTTACTATTAGACTATGACCTCTAGAAGAACTAATTTTCTTCCCAGAAGTCCAGTAAATTTACTTAAAACCAACTCAATATATGGCATGAATTCTCAGGGTTCAAAAGCAATGACTTGTGATTGCTGGGCAGATCGCAACAAAAATACCTAAATAATAAAAACTGTAAAGGTAGTAGTTCCTCATATTAACAGCAAATATTCTATCAGCAGGGAAACACTCTTCCAATGTGCTATTTTCTAGTGAACTGCACAGTACTTTCTAATCATTCAAAGAAAAAGGCTTTTCTCTGTGAAGAAAAATAATGTGAATCCATAACACAGACACAGATTTGTCTTGTATGCTGAAGAAATCCAAGGAAAATGAAGTCTTTGCATGTATATAGAAATTGAAATAATTAAAAAAGAAAATCAGCTACTTAGGCTTTCCTGCATAACTAATTGTCAGCTCAGTGGCTACCTAAAATCTAGCCTGAACACTTCATCATAGTCGTTTTTTTTATTTTGGCAGGAAACAAGAAAATACATTAGAACATAGTGAGGGTAGTATTATACAAAGACAGGACAGATTAGTTTCACCACTGCCAATTTCCCTCACAAAAATTTTTCCTTTTCATGATTATTTAGATATTTTTGCACCTTTCTGAAATGAAAAACTTAAGAGTTGCCATAAAGAAGCACTGACAGTTCTGTTCTGCCCTATGTCTGTGTGTTGGGAAGGTGCTGTGAAAACCTCGGTGAGGACAGAGGCAGACCCAAAATGCAGCAGAGCTGCAGTGGCTCTGCTGCACAGAGGCTTGGCAGATGCAGGGAAAGCATAGAGCAAAAATCTGCATCACCTCCATAGACATGCCAACAGAAGATAAAAAAAAAAAAAATTAAAAAAGGATAATACACGATCACTACTGCCATGATTATATAGAGCCAGGTGCAGTGAATCATTTCAGCAATTTGGCTCAGGGCCTCGAGATGCAGTCCTAAAGAAATTGCTGCGATTCTTTGGGAATTATCTCCAGGTTGAATTTCAGCCCCTTTAACTATAGGCATATGAATATTAACAAGGAGTGTGGCTCTGTAGAGACACTTTGTAAACTGAAACAGTGCCAAGAGCCTGGTACCCACATTACATGTGTTTCATCAGTTTTACTTTGGGCTAGCCCTAGTCCTTTTTAGGGACTGCACATCCCTTAGTGCCTGCAGCTCATCATAGGTGCACTTGTGGGGCGCCTGTTTGCCTTCGCTTTCAGCAGACAGCAATCCCGTTTGCGTGGTGAATGAAGGTGCAGTAAGAGCGGCAGTGTGAGTGAGTGGGAAGTTTCAAAAGCACACCCCAGACCTGAACTGAAATGCTGATGGAGACACAGCCTGAGGGCAGCTGCCAGTAGCCAGCTTGGGCACTTGTGATTTGTGCACTGCCCAGTGTGTACAGACTCTGTAGGAAATAAATAGTTGCCTTTTAACTCTATTAAGACACAAAATCAAGAACAGAGTTTGAAGCAGGACCAGCCCTTTGAGCAATATCACAGGTGCATCTCATGATCCACGTGCATGCTTCAAGCCCCTGAACCGCTGAATTACTGTAATATTTGAATTCCTCAATGGTGCCTTTACTTGCAGAGAAAAAAAAAAAAAACCTCTAAAGACTTTCAGGTCTTTTGCTTCTCTTTTGAACATATCATAAAATCACTTCAAACATCTCTGTATTCATGTATACTTTTCCCTGTACCCAGGAGTACAATTAAGGAGGAACCAAAAAAAAAAAAAAAGCTTATTGATATTCACAGCTATCATATTCCTTCCTATGAGCTACTGATCTTCCCTACCAGGTAAGATTTTGGTAAAACTCTGAGATGCAAACATTTTCTGCAAGCTGCAAAACATATCTCCTCCTCCTGCAGATCTAAACAACTATAAAAGAAGAAAAAGGTCTCTTCCATCCCAACCTTCCATTGGCTCTTCAAATTAGACCTATATTAAAAACTACTGAGGAAAAAACCCCCAAAAAATTTTGTAAATATTTACTTTCATACCATAATTTAAAGAGGACTGTTTCTGCAGCAATTAGAAACAAACAAAACACCAGAAACTAAAAAAAACGTTTAAAGAAATATTTGGGTAGTCACTGTAATTCATGCTTATATTGCACAAGTTAACACCATTCTGCCCTTTAAAATACTTCAGAAAAAAATATAAAAATCACATTATACAACAGTAAAAAAAACCTGATCTCCCAGATAATCACAGTGATCAAAATATCCTGGTTTAAAAAAAAAAAATACTATACATAAGCAGAACAATAAACTTTGCTGTTATGTGCAAATAGAGAAGCAGAAACAAAAATAATCTAAAATATTCCACAAACGGTCTCTACAAATGCATTGTGAAGACCAGTATAAGACAGGGTTAGTGGGCATCCCAACAACAGATGCATGTGTATTCTACTTTTACAGTGGAACCTTTATGAAGTATTGATGAAAGAAAAAAAATACCCAAAATAATTTACACTTCCACACAGTCAGAAAACAAACAAATCCTGAAAACAGGAGAAGACTATTTAGAAACAATTGTTACATTTTCCTGTACTTCTTAATTTTCCATAATCCATGACATTTCAGATTTCCATGGGACTCTACTGGAGGACTGTCTTACCCTTTCCAGAATGCTTGATCCTACTTCAATAATTTCCTTGTTCCACCTCCTTTAAGACATATACATATATATACATATATATATATAAACAGACACACATGCGTGTGTATCAAACCTGTAATTTTTATTTAAGATGAGTCATTGTTAAAATTACTACCTTTTTATGAGTGTTGAAATGTACCACAGGGCAAAAATTCCATTACCTGATCAATTCTTCAACTTATGCTTAAATTTTAGCTGTATTTATGCCAGCATAAATACAGAGTGTCTTTGCACCAACCAAAGCATCTTCTCTAGATTTAAACTAGCAATGCTACTGATCATCATCTCTCCTTTTAACCCTGGTGGATGACCTACACTCTTGGCTGGAAAAGGCAAATAATTTTGCTTTGTTTTCTTCAAGGTTTTCCTCTCCCTGGATAGCTGAACAACTTAAGCTCATAATATTTTTCTACAGCAGTGCCTGAAAAATCAATAGAATAAGAGAACACAATCAAGACCAAGTACAACAACAAAGAAAGGGGAAAAAAACATTAATCTAACAGCAATAACAAATTAGTAATGTCAGTCAATGACAGGGAAATGAGCATTTAAAGCACTCGGAATATTGCTTTTTGTAGCAAGGTTTGTAAAGCAAATCAATCTGAGTCAAAAATGTCCCTCTGAATTCATATATTTGGGTTTTAAAGCATATCGTGTTCCTCCTCTCAAAACAGTATTACGTTTAAGTAAAGCCATTTATTTCAATGGAGTTAGTCCTGGTTTATGTCATTGTAGATTGCTGACTAAAGAAAATTGGCCTATGCTTACAAATGAAAATAAAATAATATTTTAAATTCATATTTGTCATACAGAGTTTGTCTTGCAGTACATTCACTCTTGTCTTGTCCCAGGAATTAACCTCAGCACCTAGATTTTGAAAAGCTATTGTTACATCAATGATTTAATTTCATTAATATAGTGAGGTTGCAACAAAAAGTGTGCATTTATAAGATTCAGTTTTAACAATTATGAGATTTAAACAGAGACAAAAGAAACCATAATGCACTTCTAACTGAATTGGAATATAAAACAGGAAGCCTCATTTCCTGAACTCCAGCACTATACTATATCTTGTTAGTTAAACTCAGCTTATAATAGGGGTCATTTCCCCAAGGATTGTTACATCAGAAAGAATAAATGAAAAAAAAAGTAAAAACACAAAAATTGTTTCTGCTTCCAATATAATTTGGGTAATATTTCAAATGTACCTTGTTCACAAACTCCTACTTCTTCATAATACTGGTCCAAGTTCTGTCAGGTTCTCTGTGGAAATATTACATCAAGACTTTAACTCCACAGCAAACAGGACTGGAAACGAACATATCTCATCTCTGGATGCAAGAAGAATTTTAAAAGACATCCCAGGGGACCTTGGCTATGTTTTTGATTTGCTTCCCTTTTTTAACTGCAGAACCTCAAGCCAGTGGACTCTAATCCTCATATATCCTCAACCCTGGCCCTGCTCCAGGACAGAGCTTCTAAGTTCCAGGCAGGCAGCACGTGCCAGGGCATCCCCACATACAGGATGCTGTGAGCTTCCCATACTTGTTCCCTTCTGCAAAACCACTTTCTTGTAATAAAAACTGCCCAGTCTCTCATTAAAGCACTGTACCACGATATTTACAGCCTGAGCATAGTGTGAAAGGAAAAACCTGAAAGGATGGGTTTATACCTTTAGAGGTATAAAATTTGCAATATAGCAAAACAGATGCATTTGGGACACTTTACTAAATAATAAAAAGGCGGTAAATGAGGCTCTGATGACATGGAACTTTTTCCACTGATTACGCTGATTGCCTGGCTTTAACATGGCTAGAATCAGTGCAGACACATCCCACTGGAAAACCACCAGAAACTCGCTTAAGGAGTTTACTTACAATCAGTATTCTGAAGAGATGTTACAGTAGTGTTTCTCTTCAAACTCTTCAGAGATTTTAATCATTACCAAAGCATGGATTTGGGATTATTTGTAGATGTTTTTATTATAAAGATTACAAGTGACATACGCAATTTTATTTTCATCATTTTGATAATATATGCTGGGACTTATAGTTCTCTTATATTTTAAAAATAATTTTCTTTTGAAGCGAGATGTGCTCTACCAGATTTCACCACAGTCCATTGCATAGAAGGTTGCAAGTCGTTCAATACACAGGAATTTTTACTTCCAGCTATGAAGTATGTCTTCATTATCCTAAAGCCCTTCCCTACAGAAATCCAGTTTCAACAAATACATGTGAAGGCAATGTTAAGAGTATTCACAGGAAATTTGCATGTAATTTTTGTGGGTATATTTTAAAAATATAATATAATATAATTATTTATTCCCAATATAAGTAGCCTAAAAACAAATTGGACTTTTCATTTGCCATTTTGTTGTTGTTCTACAAGTTGGGTTTTATTTTAAAGAACATCTGGTTTTTTAATCCAGTGTGTGTGTATACAAATACAAACATTTGTCTCAGCAGAGATGATTTTAGTGCTTTTGAAAATCTAACTTTAACAGTGAAAAAAATACCCCTCTAAATGAAGTTTTACTAGTAAAAAAAATCTATTTTCTTGACTCATGAGCACAATAAATCATATAATATGAGTTAAGAATGTACTTTCCACACTAGCAAAAGCTTTTGCATCGGGTATACTGTTCATCATGAAAAATAAGTTTACATGAATAAATTTTTATATTTATCATCTTACATTTAGTTGTCTATTACTACACACAGAAGTCTCAGAGATACGTAATCAACTTAATACAGATTTTAAAGTATTTAAGAGTTGCTCAAGTTCTCCCTTGCAATCTAAGTATTTACCTAAATAAATATGTTTCATAAAAATTTCATTTTTTGGAGAAGAACCTGTAAATGTAACCCCTTAAACACAGAGAAGAAGCTAACCAATGTAGAGCAATGATCAGCAAATCATCAATCAGCAAACTCTGGAAACTCTCTTATTCTCCTAAAAGAATGAATAAAATGAGAAAAATATTTTTTCTAAATATCTCATCTTTTTTGCATCCCCTTAATCAAGAATTCCCTCTGATTCTGGACTGCTAATATCTTTAAAATGAAATAAAGATACTTCATTATGATGCTTAACAGAGATGAAGTCTGTTGACAGGCCCAAGATACCATTTACATAAGTGTTCAGGCAAATTGAAGGCAACATCTAATCTAACATGCAGAGGATCAACAAGAATTAAACATGCATTTAAAAAGCA
Source organism: Edolisoma coerulescens (assembly GCA_013397115.1). Lineage (NCBI taxonomy): Eukaryota > Metazoa > Chordata > Aves > Passeriformes > Campephagidae > Edolisoma > Edolisoma coerulescens. The sequence continues at coordinate 831,182 of VWZW01002569.1, forward strand.
CTCTAGATATCGTACTTCCTCCATGGAAAATATCTCCTAAAAGCTGCAATATATTGCACATTCCAAAATGCAAACATAATACAATTTCTTTTTTTTCCCCTTTTTAAAAATTTTTAATGGATATATTTGAAAATATAATGCCTTAATAATGAAATTACCTAAATAACAACATTTAAAAAAATCATAAAAATGCCAAAAGTGAAAATTTGGATGGTTTTTTTATTTGTAATCTGTCTGGTACCATTTCCTTGTAATTTCACTGAAGCAATTTAAAACATCCACAATGGCTTCCAAGCTGCTGCAGAACTTCTAAAAACCCAGACTGAACTTCTAAAAACCTAGACTGAAACATATTGTTTGCTGGTAACTTCAGATCATCTTTACTATTGTTTTAATCATGAGGTTTTCTTCTAAAGATGAAACATCTGAATCAACTCTCAAAATCAATATATATTGAAGGTGAACACTTTCGTTGGGCTCTCAAAGACACTTCAAAGGACCAAAATATTCATACATAACTGCTGAAGTTTGTCACTTCAGCATTTATCATAACCATTCTTCCCAAAAATTTTGTTGCATTTAATCAGTGTTTCAAAGAGTCATGCCAGGTTTTTCCAAAAAGACTTCAGGCCAATGTTATCTCAAACACAGCTTTTGACACATGTCCATCCGTTTGGATGAAGGAGATGAGACAAGACGAGATGAAGGGTGCAAAAATATCAAGTGTTGATCACTTCACTTCAGAGTCACTTACATCATGCCCTATTCTTTTTTTGTCATTATGGACTGGGAGCTCGTTGGATATAGCTCCTGCGTGTGCATGTTCTATAGGAGAAATTAACACATTTCATATATCTACCCTGTTTTCAATCAAGGTCAAATCACAAATTCAAAAAGAAATCTGGTCTTTATTTTTTCAACATATCACCAAATGAGTCAAATCTCTCTACAAGCCAGAATATGTCTTCAGTGCTTCACTACATTTGTATTCATCTAACTGATTGATGCTGTAAAGGAAATCAAGCTCACACACATTTTCACTTAGAGATGTTTGCTCTACAGTTCTGACAAGAGAAAAGTACAGTGAAAAGTAGATAGAAAAGTACAGCATGCTTACTGTAGTAAAGTGGCATAAATGTCTACGAATATGTGTTTCCTGAGTGAGGGAGCTTGGGTAATCTTGAGAGTTTCCTCTGGTTTGGACTAAGGGAAGAAATTCTCATACACAGACACTACACTCCCTCAAAAAAGTCCACCCTCTTTGTAAAGAGAGATGGGAGAATGAGAGAAATAATCCCTAGCAGATCTACCTGCAAAAATGTCTATTAAGATGACCTACAATTGTTATTGTCTGGTTTCTCAACAGAAATAACAACTGGAAAAATTATATGTAGAAGATTTTGGTCTTGTCTCAAAAAAAAAAAAAANATACAAGGCCGTTTCCTGTTCTCATCCCTAAGAAGCGTATTGCATAGCTCACACATTCTTCAGCAACAGAATATAGATATCAGAGAAGTGAAAGAGACTTGTGATTTTACTAGGCTGGTGTAGGACAGCACAAGTAGCAGGATTTTACAAACTTTTTCACAGTTAAATTTTGCATATGAACATAATTTCATCCAAAACTAATTTTTATACCAAAATCACTTCGTTAAGATTCATCTAATGTGACTTTTGAGGTCAACAGTGGGTAGAAGTGTTTGCACCTGAGATAAAATGACAGTATGTCCTCTTTTAGAGACAACAGACATAAAATAAGTATTTTAGGGCATAATCCATCTGACCTATTTTAGATGTCCACTTTATTGTGAACTGACTTAGACTCTAGAATTACCTATGTATCTCCACTGACTGCAAAGAGAGTCAGAACTTTTATATTTTTTATGGATATCCATAGTGGACGTCTAGCTTTTTTTTTTCTTTTTGTCATATGGATTACTTTATTTTTCTATCTTCTGGGGTGTTATGACTTATACTTATCAAGAAGTAATGTTTAAGAATTTAGCTTCTAAGTCATTTTTTCCCTTTTTGCCAATCCACAGATCTAAATACGTTATGGATCTTAGTGTAAGACTGAAGTGATAAATTACTAAGTATAGACCAAATGATTTTTAGGGAGGATAAGTGATAGAACTATAATTTGCATTTTGATTACCTTCCCCAGAAGAACCTGAAATGAAGAAGCAAGATTGTCAGAGTCTCTGCAAGGTGCATGTGAAGCACACTGCTTGATGTAAAGAGAACAACAAAGTGAAATTGAGGGCAGAGCCATGAGGTCCCAAACTATGTGATGTTAAGACCATGAAACATTAAATGGTGGCTGCTGATTAGGGTAGAATCCACTTCAACTACTCTATGCTAGTAATCTGCAGTGCTTTTTTTTCCTAAATCCAGAATGATGCACCCATTGACAATATGAATGGGATGAGTATCTCGATGATCAACTGGATGCACACTTTTAAAAGTTAAGTGGGGTTAACACACTTCTGGAAAGAACGCCCTGGTGAATTTTCTCTTTTAGGAGTGAGGAGATCTGATCCCGATCCAGTAAAGCATTTAAGCAATTGAATGACCACAAGCATGAGCATAGTCTTCCCTGAGTGCAGTACCATTCATCTAGCTCAAAATCGGAGACTGAGACAGACTGCAGTACCAGTATTTTAGGCCAAAATACAAATCCCTCAGCACACAGTCAGTGTTGCTTCTTGTATTATAGCAATACTACAAGAAGAGTTATCCTAAATTCATCCAGATATTTGTCTTAAATTAGTTTTGAAAAATAACTCAATTTTTACTTTTAAAAAAAAACCACATGAACAAATAACATCAAAAAACATCAAATTGTACAAACATCAATTTACACAGTCACATTAGCTTCACAGCATTTTAAACCAAAATTTTAAAAAGTGTAAACATTTAAGTATTTTGAGTTTGGTTTTTTTTTTTTAAATACAGCATAGTATTCATTTTTAAAAAGAGCTTTAAAATAAATTGTATTTCAAGAGAGTCAGAAAAGTTCAGTAACTAATGTGGGAGGTTTTCTTGTTTGTATTAGACCACCAGTACAGATCTTCAAGGTTTAATTTGTATGGGTTTCTTCTGAGTAGCTTAGGTATCACTCTTGCATAGACCCATCATCATATGAATATGTGATTAAGATGTGCAACTGAAAAATATAACTTTGTGGCAGATGCCGGTCTATGTGATCTTTTGTAACTGAAGGGTTCTGTTATCATGTGAGCTTTTGGGTTTGTATTTCTCATCCGTTCTTTTCTGCCAGCTTAACGGAGATTTTAAATCAAAACCTAATTAGACTACATATGCTGTTGAGGAAAAAGTTCTTAGGAAAGCAGTGATTCATATAAGCTTTGATATTTCCAGATAACATCTAAGAAGAAATGTGATTTTAATTTTTTAAAATAACTTTCAATCACCCTCTTACTCAAATAAAAGTAGTTGAGCACAGTTCTTTGATCAAGAAAATCTCTTCAGTAACAGAAACACCAGCTCTATATTCCTATCAACTATACCATCTATGCTTAATGATTAAACCCTTTATTGACACACATTTTTCAGCTAAGTAGTATTATAACTCAGCTATTCTATGACATATTTTGATACCAATACCATAAACCTCAAATCAGAAGTTATCAAATGATATTTAATTCCTGAAAAACAAAAATCTGTGTGTGCATGTTGAACACCTAGGATGTCAGCCAAAGTTTGCTTTTTAGCATTGTTGATATAAGAAGAGTTGGTATCTTTTTATTTTTCCTCTTTGATATTCTATGAGGGAAAATGAGTTATTTTAATGTTATTTTAATTATAATGCACTTACCTGAAGTATAAATTTCAATACTTTAACTACTGCTAAGAAAGCCCCCATTTTAATCACTCTTACCTTGCACTAGGTTAAAGAAACTTGTGTCAAAAATTATGACTGGTATCTTATTCAAATTTAATAAATACATCTGCCAAGAAAGTCCTGGCCTCTGACACTTAATCATAAAGATGTAAGCTCTTTCTTTAAAAAAAAAAAAATTAAAACTCTTTACATTTTTATGTCCTACTTAGCTATTTGACCCAGTTCTTAATCAGAAGTAGCCAGAATTTTCTTTTATTCCACAGAGCAAATGCCTGCTGCCTTAAGAATAAGAGCTTGAGTATTTCCCCTGATAGAACATTGACAAGTCATAATGAGGAACTGCGTCTTCCAACGTCAAGCCAGTACAGTTTCTGTTAATTGTCTGAATACTGTGCTGTGACACACTGCATATAAAAATGATTTTCTGGAAACCAAGAAATTATAGATATTGCTGAGACAAATCGCTGCAAATATAACCACATATTTATAATAGGCCATAGCAAGACTTCATAAACATTTTTTAAAAATCTAAATTAAATTTCAAACAGAAAAACAGAAGTGCAGATCCAGATTTTCAGTTACTCTGTTACTTTAGTGATTCAATGAAGCTACACCAAGTTGTTTCACCATCTAGTTAAATATGTAATACTTTCAAATATTTCTCTTATATTTACTGTTTAGCCATTACTAATATGTGACTATCAAGACAAGGAAACAATATATAGAGACATCAGACTTTAAGAAGTGTTTATAAGAAATAAGTTGAGGATGGATTTATAGTGAGACAACACTGATAACCCAAGCTTCTAAACAACACATAAAATCTATTGACATACAAACAATATAAAAGGCATATGCATATTTGTTGACACCATCAAAAATAATTGTTTTCTAAATGTTGAAAATTGTCAGCACTCGCTAAAAATTTTAAAAACCCCAATGCAACTCAATGAAAGTTTAATAGCATGACCTTAATTACAGGACAACACTCTTAAAACAAACAAACAAACAAAAAACCAAAACTGAGTATACTTGTATATTAAAATGGAAGCCAAAACCCACCACATAGAATAGCTAAATGTGATCTATAAGTCAAACAACTTCTGCCTACAAATTTCTGCAATACCAAGCAATTAATTTAGAATATTCTTCAGAGACCAGGAGACATATAGTGGAAGACAGAATATTTTGATAGTATAGTTCATCTTCTTCTGGATTCAGATAAAAGAATGAAAACAAGTCTGAGGTTTATACTTGTGCATCAAGGGCATTTTTAATATGTACTATTTGTTATCACCAATAGTACTTTCTAGAAAGGCATAACCTGCTGGGCTGAGAAACCCACCACGATCTTCACGCTTGATTGTGAGAACTGACTGTGTTGAGGATGGTGTATGGTGTTGAGGAGAGTTGGGGAAGGGGGAAGCAACCCCTAATTACAAGTTTATGCTTCACTGTAATTCAGTGTGAATTTTGTTAATTTTTACCATCTGCCATAATTGGTCAACTGGATGAAAATCTCTATTTTTCTGTGAACAAAGCTGCCCTCCAAGAATGCTAAAGGCATCTTAAATACAAATAGACTAGTTAACAAGCCTTTCATTTTATTAAGCCAAGGCTTACATACATGATTGTTGAGTAAAGGCAGTATTTTCAGCACTTTGTTTAAAAGAAAAAGCAGGTCAACACATAAACCATGACACCCACCAAATAATGTGTACCTAAACCACGTAGCTAGATGTCAAGTTATTTTCTATTCTGATTCTTTATCTAAGAAATAGCTAATAATCTAACATGCAAAAAAATTAATATTTACTTACACATAAAAAAAAAAGACAATGTCCTGATTGAGTTTTATAAATGAAAAATATATAAAACACCAGAAAGCCCAGCAAAACATTGCAACAATCACAAATTATCAGAGTTGCAAGTTTCACCTCTACACTCTTCAGGGCAGCCCACCTACCAGCACGTGAACACACACGTCAGACCGCTGGACGTGCCATGCACTTGGCTCTCTCAATCACCCCCACAAATCAAAAGGCTCCAGAGGGACCCAGAAGCACCAAATCAGGTCACGGGGGCAGAGAGCGGCATCTCCCCTGCCCGGCCACGGGCTGTGCGTGCGCTGTCCTGCAGCACCTTGGACAGCGGTCTCCAGGCCCTCCGCTCAGTGCAGCACAGACCAGTTCAGTTTGGCTCAGCCCAGCCCAGCTCAGCCCAACCCAGCCCCGCGGCTCACCCCACTGCGCTCCGCACCCGCACTGGATGGGCACCTGCCCTGCCCACCAGATTCCTTGGAGAGAGGGAAAACACACCCATGGTTTGGGTTTCTTTCCCCTTCTGAAATATCTTTCATTTTTAACACAGATTGGTTGGCCAAATTCTCAAAACATAAAGCAATGTCATCTGGCTCTCAGAACCGCAGAAATATAGGTCGCTGGCATTTTTCTAGTTCATTTAAGTTTCACACAATCATTTTAATGTCAACAGCTTTTTCTCCATCATTAAAAAAGTATTTCTCCTCATTGGGTGTGTGAAGGGAAAATCATTACACAGCATAAATTTGCTGTTCCGTTCATTTTCAACACCTTTTACACCCTGATATTCTGTAGGCAACTGAGCACTTTGTGGTAAAGTTCAGTCAAACTGAACTGTGATACAAAAAAAAAAAATCACTTTAAGCATGTAAATGCTGATCATTTGGCAGCATGGAATAGTAGGTCAATTTCTAATTATAGAGCTACTAAAATGACAAAGATTTCCTTACAGCAATAGATATCTACTTACATTTGATATCCTTTTTTACTTATCCCATTTACTCTGGAAATAAAATATATTTACATTATCAATAACTGAGTACACAGTATATATACAATGAGTGTATACACACACAGTTTGCAATCTAAAAACAGTGGAGTCAACACTACTTTTGTAAGGTTTAGAAAGAAAAAATAAATACAGCAACTTTCCTACTTTATCCAATTAGATAGCAGGTTATTTCAGCTTCTGGAGGGACTGTGGATCAATTTTTGTGGCAAATATATGTACAAATTATATTAAGTTATTGGTGAACGGGATTCTTTAGGCATAGGCTCTTACCATGAAATTATTTCAGAAGGCCCTGCTGAAGTTACAGAGCACAGAGGTACTGCCAGGCCTCCTATTCAGAGCAGTGATTCCCATGCATTGTTGTGTTCCACTGCTAAAGCAGAATTTGGTTCAGACTAGTCAGTGTAGTGCTACAGTAGTTGAGATAATCCAGTTCAGGGCAGAAATATTCACCTCCTAACAAGTACTCAAACAGCGGAAAAAAGCATGCAGTTAGCTATTTTAGGCACCGATGTCAACTCTTTTTTTCTGCCCTGTCTTGAGAGATAGGCCAACTAATCTTGTTCAAAAGTAAAGAGAAGGCAACAACTACAAGAGCCAAAGTGGGACCCTCTGCATTCTAGCAAAGGAAAAGAAAAACCTCTGGATCTCTCTGAGCCGTCACCAGTGGCACCAAAGCAAACAGCCGCGGCTTATCAAAACGCTGTCACCATCACTTCCCAACCAAGGGCCACTGCGGTGCCCGTCAACAGGCACCCTTGTCCTCCAGCCTTCCCCAGCCCCACAGATTTTGGCAGAGCTCCTGAAAACACTGTCCCGCTCCCGCTCCCGAGGCGGCCCGGCGCCGCACCGCTCTGCCGCCGTCCAGCACCGCCGCCCCCGGGGCCAAGCGCCCGACGGAACCTACCGGAGCCTCCGGTGCGCGCCCCTGGCCGCCGCGCGGGGACGAATCGCCCGTCCCCGGGGCACCGCGGCCACCTTCCCCCCGAGGGCCTGCGGCCAGGGCAGGGCCGTCGGGCAGCCCGACCCCGGTCGCAGCTCCGAGCCACGCTCATTGTCATGCAGACCCTGTCGCTGCCTGCCGCCAAGTTGCATCCCAGCCCGCTGGAAGCCGGCAGCCGAGCCGGAGCCAATCGCATATTCATGAGGAGGGGGAAATCCAGCGCTACGCTCCCAGAGGACCGAGGATCACTTCTTTTTGCGTTTTCTCAAGCTTCCCCCTCTCTCTTCCTCTCTTTTAATAATGCGCTAAGGGGGGCATCCCGGCCGATACCCTCCGCAGCACCGCTTGCACCGTGAGAACCGCGGCCGCCGGCGCCAGGGGCAGAGACCGAAGTAGGCACAACAGGGTCCACGGCAGCCACAACAGCCGAGGGAGGCACGCCAGCCCGACAGCCAGGGACAGGAAACACAGCAGGGACTCCTACCTTACAATCCTCAGGACACGATTTCACCGAGTACTCATCCGACTGTAAATATTTCTGGAGTATAACCTCAAACTCTTCGTATTTCTCCTGAGCGTGCTGGTCGTAGCGCTGGTAAGCCTGGACGCACTGGCTGCAGGAGCCTTCCCCCTTCAGCACCACATCCAGACTGCAGTTCAAAGTGTCCGGATTGGACAACCCGGCGAACAACTCCCAAAGTGTGTAGGAATTACAAAAAGAAAGGTAAAAATCCGTCAGGTCCCAGCCGGGCGCCGGGCTCTGCCCCGTGCCCCGCGGCCGCCCCGACCCCCCCCGCCGCCGGCACACCGCCTCCGCGTCGCCCGCGCTGAAGCACTGCCCGGACGAGGAGCCCGGGGGGGAGCACGTCTCCAGGGGCCTGGCGGTGGAGTTCCCCAGGAAAGCAGCCTTGCCGTGCCGGGGCTCGGTGCCGTTGGTGCGGCTGCCGCGGCTGCCGCCGCCGCTGCTGCCGGGGGAGGGCG